>LPNX010030560.1:63533-156784 GCA_001517045.1 Pseudotsuga menziesii | reverse complement strand
AGCAAACTTAGGACATTTTTAGGTAGTTAGGTAGAATAGATATTAGAATAGGTTAGATTTTGCTGGTTTTAAGTTCTCCTTAAGAGACAAACTAGCTGGTAACAGGACCACAACCTGCGAGGTTTTGTTAAACCAAACATACCGGACGCTGCTCTAAGCTGATTGTGTGGACAAAACCTCCTTGTTGGCTCTGATTCATAAAATCGGGCCAACAGGTATTTTAGAGAGTATTTGGAGCCTCCCAATGGACTCAGCACCAGTTATAGGGGGTTCTTTGCTACCTCAAAGAGAGGATAGCACCCCTAGTTGGAGCCACTTGTTAGCATTATTTTTGTGCTAAGTAGTTGGAGAGGTATTAAACAATGTAAAGAAAAATAAGGTTGGTGCTAAGTAGTTGGAGAGGTATTAAACAATGTCAAGAAAAATAAGGTTTGACAAGCAAAAAGAGTTAAAGGCCTCTTGTTAAAAATGAAATATTTCATAATCAAGAAATAAATTTATTCATCATGGATAAATCTTATTAGAGCTTACAAAGTGTATTTTATGGAAAGTGGGAAAATTTGTATGTTTAATAAAAATAAATGAAAATTATTTTTATAAATCCAAAGAGTAAATATGAATATTTTACCGAAAGGTGTACTGGGCTAAAGTGCATGTATAAGAAATACCATGTTACTTTGTTTCTTGGTATAAATTGCTTGGCATAAAGTCAAAACATGGGCTCACACTCCAACCTAACACATCAACAAACCAACAAAGTCAGCAAGTAAGCGAATCAAAGCATGCCATCCATACAGTCCAAACACCAAGCAACCACTTTGTTCCTTGAGACATATTGAAACCATTGCGGTTTATAAACAATTCGAAATAGAAACTCACCTTTGCATGTGCGATATATTTACACAATGTTTTGAATATTATGACATTGTAAATTTACAAGGGGAATAATTAAGGCTCACCATGTAGAGGAAGAATAAATGGAAGTGCCTAAGGATATATTTCTTGCAGACTATAAAATTCATAATTATTTCTTTGAAACAATGGAATTGAAATTTGTATTGAGTTACGACAAAACAATTGTCCTGGAAAAAAAGAGTCATTCAGCCCAGAACTGAAGTTCCTGATTTTAATTACATGGGAGTGATGGAGAAAAAGAGATTTAATATATTCAATCTAGTATATGTTTTGGAATCTCCACAAATGACAAAAAATGCATAATTTTTCCATGATTTATTGAAATTCAAGCAAATCGCAAAGATAAATCGACAAACAAGTTTTTGATTGTTGTGGTGGAATCACCCATTTAGGATCTTTTACCTCCCTTGGCATTACCATTAGACAAGTTGATGGTGTCAAGAACTAAAAGTTCGATTTGCACACCAAGGATTGAGTATTCATGGAATGAATATAGTGATTGGGTTTGATGCATAAACACATAGAATTGTGGGTTGAAAAGACTTTAGGAAATAGGTGTTTGACAGTATTTCATCAAGTGAAACTAAAACAAAGCTAATTCACCTGCAAATTAAATAAAAAATAAATGGCTCACATCAAACTCAATTGCATCTAATGGCAAAAATAGATTCTACATTGATAACATGCATAGAGCAATTTCAATTTTAAAGTTAGTAAAAATTGATATTGGTCAAATATTCTCAATTCTAAGAGACAAGAGTAACCTTGGTCAACCACCCATACTAATTCCACAGATTGAAAGTGTTTGTTGTTTAATATTTTGAAACATCAGTAAAATTGTATATGGTGGAAAATTCAATGCATGTGTTGGTTTAATCAAAAAAATAAACGTTTTGAAAATATTCCTCCGGGAGGATGTGAAGGGAAGTTAGTATCTAAGGATCTGAGTGAATTTTTGATGCCACAAGTAGATTGATACATGTGTGGTATTTAGCCAAATAGATCAACAGTTGGAAATTTTCCCTCCCAGGAAAGTGCTGTTGGTTTAAGGTTGAAAATATTATTATAAATATGAGACTATTTATGGCATAATTCAATAAGCAAAAAGAAAAATTTCTTTAAGCATATTGACAAATTTTCTCAAAATGAGTCTTTTGAGCTAGTAACTTTTGAGAGTTGTTTCTGCTAAACGAATGTGAATTTTGAGAAACCAAGAGAGGGTTTTATTCAGAAAAGGTTGATACACAAAAAACACTCTCTATTTTTTCACAAGTGACATGGTTTTGGAGGATCGAATCCAAATGGTAGTGAATTTTACGAAATTGAGAGAGGTTTTTATTCAAAACAAGACAATATTGAAAAAACTCCTTCATTTTTTAACAATTATCACATGTTGGGAGCATTTAAAGAATATTCAGAGTATATTTTTCTAGAAATTTGAAGTTTACTGTCTTATTCATCAATTTCAAAATTAGATCCTAAGGAGCTGGAGGTGAATCAAAGTAAATGAAGGCATTGGTTTTGATGGGAACATGGTCAATCACAACAAAATCTCTCATATTTCACACAGCTATCACCAATTGAGATATGCAGGAGGGGATTTAAAGTATATTTTTCAGAAGTCATTTATGTTTTGTGTAAATCATAGCAAATGTGCCACGTTAGAGTTTGTTTTTCAGTTCTTAACTAATTTTGACCCTATTTCGAGGTCGGTCTTGGGGTATGAAACACTATAAGTATACTCTCTGCAAAGGGAGAAAGGGTTGGTTGGAACCTGTAAGGATGTTGTGTTTATGAAATTTGATTTGCTTGAATACAACTTACATAGCTGAATGTTGGTTATTTGAATGGAAAAATTCATGTGTATTTCTCAATTACAATATAAAATTTCATTTATTTACATGCATGTACTTCCTATTTTTCTTTCCATTATGTTTTCTTCATGTATTAACTAGTGTATAATGATTCAGAATTCACATTCTTCTGTACTAGCCATTTTTTAGACATTCACCAAATGTTTCTTCCAAATTCGGTGTAGAATTCATCCTTTTGGTGCTCTGTATTGATGGACTGTCTTTGTTCTTCATTTCCCACCAGCACCAAAACATATTGACCGTAACCGAAGTACTACCTTGATTTTGAAAATGTTTCCTATGCAAACTACTCTATGTTTCTTCATGATTTGTGACTCCATATCCCAATACGTCTTCATCTTGTTTCAACCACCAATATTTGAATTTAGTTCCATGACAATATATCTAGCCTTGATAATTATCCTATGAGACATCCCTCTCTGGAAACGGAGAATCCAAATCCCTTTCCTAAATCGGTTCTTCTATCACCTTAGGGTCCTCCTTTCTACAACCTTGGGTGTGATTCTGAGTGCTAACAAAACTCACTAAGCTAGAAACACAATTACAAGAACTAGTCAACAAAAAGTACATTCGACCAAGCATGTCTCTCTGGGGAGCACCGGTCTTGTTTGTTAAAAAAAAAGGATGGTACACTAAGATTATGTATAGATTACAGGAAACTAAATAAAATGACTATTAGGAACCGATACCCACTTACTCGGATATATGATCTATTCGTTCAGATCCGTAGAGAAACTATATTTTCAAAGATAGATTTAAGGGAGGGATATCATAAAGTGTGAATAAAGGATGAAGATAATTTTGAAAAAACATTTAGGACTTGTTACAATCACTATGATTTTGTCATAATGCCATTTGGGTTGAAAAATGCACCTACTGCGTTCATGTGTTTAATGAACATCATCTTAATTAACTATCTAGATAAATTTGTGGTTGTCTTCATTGACGACATATTAATCTACTCTAAGAATGAAGAAGAAAATGAAGAACATATTAATATAGTTTTGCAAGTGTTAAGAGAATAACAACTTTATTCAATGTTCAGTAAGTGTGACTTTTTCAAGACAAGATTTAGTACCTCGGACACGTAGTGTCCAAGGATGGAATCTCAGTTGACCTAGATAGGGTAAAATCCATCATGATTTGGCCAATTCCTAAAAATGTATCTAACATTAGATAATTTATGGAAATCATTGCATACTTCAGGAATTTCATAGAAGTATTTTCTAAGATTGCCATAACTTATTTATAAAAGAAAGGAAAAATGTTTGAGTGGACTAAAAAGTGCAAGGAAAGTTTTAACAAATTAAAACACCTATTAACCATCGTCCCAATCTTAAAAATTGTTGACCCATCCAAGGATTTCATCGTATTTACCGATGCTTGGAATGAAGGGTTAGGTGGATTTTTACTACAAGACAATTATGCTGTAGCTTACGAATCCATAAAAAAACCATTATTTACTCCTTAAAAATGTGGTGACATTACTTAATTGGGAATTTTTTTTACTTTTGTCAGACAACATAAGCCTTGAATATCTATTTGATCAATAGAATTTGAATGCAAGAAAATTTAGATTTCTATCCTTTCTAAGTGAATATGACTTCTAAATAAAAAATATAAATGGAAAGGAAAATAAAGTAGCAGATGTTGTAAGTCGTCATGCGAATCTACTGTGTGCAAGCAGTAGCTATGAATCCGATCTAGGAAATCGGATTTTAAGTACTAAAAAATTCTAATGGGGAATATCAGAGGTTAAAAGAAAAGAATGTTAAAAATAAACAAGAAGAAGTAAAAATAGACTTTTTCCTAAACTAACAAGAAATATTTTTTTTTATAAAAATAGGTTGTATATACCTACCATAAGAGAAATTAAATTTTCAGTCATGGGTGAACTACTTAAAGTACCATACTCGGGGTATCTGGGGTATCAAAAAATGATTACCATGATCATAAAGGACTTATTTCAGACAAACATGAAAAAGTAAGTGGCTGAATACTTAGCTTGTTTCCTGGAATGTCACCAAGTTAAAGTAGATCATCAACATCCCATAGGGTTGTTGCAGCCACTACCCATTCCAGAATGGAAGTGGGATACCCGTAGGATGGATTTCATCATTGGATTTCCCAAGAATTTCAGGAAAAATGATGCCATCATGGTTGTGGTTGAAAAATTAAGCAAAGAATATCATTTTATACCTGTCAAATCTACTTACAAAGTTGTTAATATTGCATACATATTCATGAAAGAAATATCTAGGTTACATGTCATACCGAAGGTAATAGTCTCGGATAGAGACACGAAGTTTACAGGAAACTTCTAGAAATCCTTGTTTAAAGGATTGGGTAAACGGTTAAATTTCAGTACTGCATATCATCCACAAATGGATGGGCAGAATGAAATAGTAAACCAGGTTTTAGAGATCATGGTAATGATGTATGTTTTGGAGAAACTAGGTAAGTGGGAAGACTACCTACATTTGGTTGAATTTGGTTATAGTAATAATTTCCATGTTTCTGCATGTATGAGTCCATTTGAAATTTTGTATGGGAATAAGTGTAATAATCCAATATCGTGGAGCATCACTGTTGATAGATTAATGTTAGGACCTGATTTATTAGAATATATGGAACTAATAGTAAAACATGTACAACAAACTTGAAGGATTACTAGGATAGGAAGAAACATTATGCCGACTTAAAAATAAGTCCTAGAGAGTTGCAGGTGGGTGATCATGTATACATAAAGGTAAATCCCAAGAAACATACCCTGAGATTGGGCAAGTTGAATAAATTAGCACCCAGGTATTGCGGGCCATTTGAAATAATTTATAGCTAAAGTAGGTTCGGTTGCATAATAGTTAGCCCTACCACCAAGTATTAAAGAAAACAATGTGTTTAAAGTTTCTATATTGAAAATATTTTTTCATGATGTTTCCCATGTCATTGATTCGAATGTAATCCAGGTGGAACCATAGGGAGAGTTTGAAGTGTGACTACAACACATTCTTGATAGGAGAGAACTTTTACTCTATAACCGTACCATCAAACAGGTAAAGGTTCCATTGAACTGGTAAATGTGCAATGGAACCACCTTAGTAAAAAAAAACTACTTGGGAGATAGAAAATAATATGGAGGAGGCATATCTAGACTTATTCCAAGAGTCTAACATGGAAGAATAAAAACAAAGGTTATAACACTCAAGACGATGTTATCTCTTAAGTGGAGGTGTATGTAATACCCCCCTATTTAATAATTTAATAAAATATGCCGAAGGAGAACAAAACTGGATATAGGTGTTAAAGAGTGTTGGATAAAACACAATAGGAAAATCACAAGTGGAAAATAGCACTGAGTGAGAATTCAATATGTAGGAGGTATCATCCCCAAAAATTAGTTCTACACTCCTAATTGAGTTTCTAAAGAACAGGAGGTTGATAAATGACCAATTCCTAGGAAAAATACTATTTAATAGTATGTGCATGAGTAACAGGAGGCTAGCATTAGACGAGGGATTAAAATATGTGCAATTGAAGAGAGGGCGCATTAAGAAATTTTTCTCTTGTGGTTTAATGAATAAGCTCGGGGGTTCTGGAGCAAGTACTTTGGCTTCTCTGGGACTTGGTTGGGAGGAACAACTTCTCAATTTTTGTTTTCCTAGTGTTTGTGCAAGGTTCCTACTCTATTTCTTATGGATAATTTTAGATGCAGTAGGATGTATCTGTGAAATGTTAAAATGTAGTTATATTTCTAGGCAGTACTGTTATGGTTCAATCCATGAAGATGGGTGTCTATTTTGGGGTGTCTTATGAGAAAATAAATTTGATTTTTTCATGTTTTTCAACTTTGGGTTAATGAAAGTGATATTTTCATTTAGAATTTCACTTTCAAGTAAAATCAAAACTTTTAGAGAATTATGTTAGCTTTCTATTTATAATTTTTTCAATTTTTTTTATTGATATTTGATATGTTGTTTTGGAAAATGTTTGACAGTTTTGTCCTTATAAAATGAAAGGACTAAAAAATAGACATGTTTGTTTGTGCCCCTAAAATCATTGTTAAACTTGTGTTTTGCAAAAACAAAATATATTATCACAATTTACACACAATATACTATTGCAATGATTATAATTTTGTAACCAATGGATCTATACACTAATTATAATATTTATTTGTATTTGATCAATGGGGAAACCTTGTCGATTTTCAACATGTGTTTGGTTGGGCAAATTTTCTCTCAATTGACTATAAAATTTAAAAATCTACGAATACCCTTTTGAAGTAGACACTCCAATTAAGCGCACCATATTTGTTTCAATTTTTTAGGTGGTGTATTTTTAAATTTATATATTTTTCATTTCACCGCATGTTGAAAGAGATGGAACAAAACTTGACACATGTTAGGAAACAAAAATAAATAAAAATAGAAGATGTCACCTATACACAACAAAATATATACCTATGGAAAGTATATTCAATGAGGAAACTAATGGTATCAAGTCTGACAGTCGATTTGTAGTGTAAGGCATCCATTTTACCTTTTGAAAATGGAGAAACCCGGAAATTGTGCAGGTTTCAGGTCTAAGAGGTTATTCAACCAAACAATTACTTGGCCGAACAATGATTCGTCCAAACAATTATTCAACTGAACAATGTTTTTCCATTACGGAACCATTATTTACAATGCAAACGAAAAAAAAATATTCATCGGTCGGAAAAAAATTCGTCTACCGAATTTTTTTTTAACTTGTGTTCTTCTAGTTATCTACCAGTAATGGTTGGTTATATGTTCATCAACTATAATTTATCCATGCACAACAGTAAAGAATAATAATACATTACAATTTATCATATTACTAGCACACCCACAAACATAACAGGTACTCTTCAAGGATATACACTAGGCTTAATATATCATTTGTCTATAGCAACTCCTGTAATTGTATTGTTCATTTGGTTAACTATGGGATACTCATATGATATGGAGCTCATGATACTAGTGTTGAAAACTACATTGGATCTATGTTAAAATCTAAATAGCGTTTAGGTGGTAACACTAATATCTTATCACAAAATACAACTTCAAATTCCTTTAAAATAGGAAATTGTTCCAATTCCATTTTTTATTTTTCGGGCTCAAATTATTTAATTTTGATGCCATAAAGTTGACAGCCTTTCCTAGTACACTTTTTACGTTGTAGTGCTAAAATTTGTCCTATAGATAAAGGTCTATAAATTTCATTCATTGTATGATACTTATCTTCCTCATCCACACTACTAAATTTTTTATGCAAATAATCGATAACATCTTTATGAGATTCTAGACAATCCATACATATCAAAATGTCATAGGATCCTAGGGAAAGTATATTTAAATTAACTGAGGTATCCAAGTCATTAAAACCTAATAACAAATATTTAACTATCTCCGTAACTTTCATTTTTACCTTTGTTTCCAGTTATACCAACCATGCATTTTTTTTTGTTTTTCCTTACTAAGTTTACACTTTTCAACTACTTTTGGTGCAATGTAACTTAAACTAGACCCTGAATCGATAAGTATTGAAACATGTATGTTCAAAACTTTACCTTCTACTTCTAACATGGTCGATTGATGGTCCACCTACCGATATTCCAAAGAAACATTAACTATAGGGATATTCCTGGCTATGTCATTCATAGTAGAAGATTCCTGCAACATGCTTATGGGTTAGTATTCCATACTCCACTGGAAGTTTCGATACTCATTAACCCATTGCTTTTGGTTGAACCTCACCTGTTGTAACTTTTATCAGTATGACCTCTTGTTCCTTTTCCAAAAGGTGAGGGTTTAAATCCTTTCCTACGTTGATTGATCTTTATATTTTTTTTTTATTTTTCCAACTTCTACTCAATTTGGATATTTGTTTAAACAAATGGTACCATGACTAGGCATTTCTAATTACTTCATTCATTGTTGAAAAATTTCAAACACAATATTTTCCTTATACAGTAGGGGTAAACAATTGATAAAACTATATACCTTAGCTCTTTCAACTCTTAGGTATGGTACATAGCGTTGTAAATTTACAAACTCGGTTACAAATTCTTCCATGGTTAACAATCCTAGTCTCAAATCATTGAATTATTGAGCTTTATCATCATAATATCGTTCTGACATATACATTTTTTCGATAGTTTAAAAAAGAAATTCAACTCAACTCTTTACTACGTATGTTACTGACACTCTTAGCCTCCTTCCACCATGGAGCAAATTTAACAATGAAGATTCTATCGCTTCCTTAAATTATCCATCAAACATGAAGGGCCTTAACTTTTTGAATTCTCCCCGTAACTCTACAAGTCTTTCTTTTTGTTTTTCATTATTCATTTCATCACCTTTCTTTAAATCCTGGGGGGTTATATAGGAATGCTATTTGTAGCTTCCTCACTACTACAACTTTGTAGTGCTCATTTTCTTTTCTTGTAAGGAACATAAAATAAATATAATAATTAAATTGAGAATGTTACCTTAGTATAAAAAATATTAAAATTCAGAATCAAGTTGGTAATTTTACCTTGGTAATAAAAATTATTTCTATAAAAACTTTCTAACATTCCTAACATTCTCAACTTCTCAACACTACATCTACAATCATACATTAACTTAATAATACATACTTTCATATATTTTTCACCTATAAAAAATTCCTAACATCCGTAACCTTTCCTAACATTCATATATTTGCACCTATCAAAACTTCCTAACATTCTGAACATTTCCTAACATTTATTAATATATTTACACCTATTAAAACTACCTAACATTCATCCATATATTTGCACCGATCAAAACATTCACTCCTAAAATTTCCACATTCACTGATAACATTCACTCCTAACATTCCCCCATTCCCACATTCACTCCTAACATTGAAATTCTCCATACATTCAGTCTTAACATTAACATTCCCCTATATTCATTCTTACAATCATTTATACATTCATTTATTTGCACCTATCAAAACTTCCTAACATTTATTAACATTCATTCATATATTTGCACCTAACATTTACTAATATTCATTTCAAACATTCATATATTTGCACCTATCAAAACTTCCTAACATTCCTAACATTAACTTCCTAACATTCCTAAAATTAACATTTCCATATTTGTTGGAGCAGGGCCCCATAGCTACAGGAAAAGCTGCTATTTTTGGTAGAATATAGACAATTTTTGGAGGAAAGACAGTTTTGGAAATGTGATAAAGGTACGATGCCATAGCACATTTCTCAGGCCAGAAATCATGGCAGTCGGAGCAAGGAAGTAAAAGGGGAGTAGTACTTGAAGCGGCTGAGAAGAGAGCTCAACCACTCCATTTAAGCTAGCGACGACGACAAGAGGGCTCAGCCACCCTCATAAATGGAGAAGGAGCAATAGGATGAGGTATTAAAGACAAAGGACAAAAGGGGAGCGATCGAGGAAGTGGCACCCATACCCGCGTTCAGTGTCAAAAATCACGAAAGACTGCAAGAAGTTGTGGTGTGACCAGTAAGCGACCATTCCAAGTACAGATAGGTCGACTGTCATAGTTAGAGTTTTGGGTTACTGTTGGGATAGGCCCACAGCTTTGTATCATGGTGAGACCTTTGGGCCACCTATTTAAGCATGTATTTTGTATTATGAAAGGTTAGCTAGTTATCTAGTTAGCAAGTTAGCTAGTTAGATAGTTGGGTTATTACTAGTTATTGTCAGTAGTGTAAGACATCGAGGAAGACTCGAGCTCTGGTTCTATTGTTAAGTCTATAGTTATCTTACTGTAACCAGAGGCTAACTCCTTGAGCATGAATGTAACAATCCATAGGGATTGAGAGAGAGAGAGAGAGAGAGAGAGAGAGAGAGAGAGAAAGGGTATATTGTAAGAAGAAAACAATATAGAAGGAGGATCTAGGAGAGAAGCACTTCCAGCTGTGTGCGTGGAGTTTCCCAGAAGATCTCAATATGCATAAGAGGTTGTAGTGGAACTGTGTTACTCTCTCAAGATATAATATAAACACAGTTCTTGTGGACGTAGCTTCCCCCCCGGAAGTGAACCATGTAAAATCCGTGTGTTGTACGACTGTTTCATGTGATTGTGCTCTACTCATTTACTATCTGTTATCTATTACATGAAATTTTCTTATTAGTTAATGAATGCATGTATGCTATCCTTCAGTTTACAGTAACATAGAAGGTTAACCTCAAGTTGAATGTGTCGAGTATTCAGTATATGAGTTTATCAGTGCTTGATTCACAACATTTATAGTTACAGTGTTAAGTGACTTCCACATATTTAGTTCAGCGAGTTGAGTGTAATTGATGTTAAGCATGTTAAACTGTAGAATCTTAAGTGAAGTTGTTTAACACCCTTATGAAGGTTGACTGAGCTATTATGCCTAGAGAAAAAGCCTCTGGACCTTGAGAGTTGATGAGCATATTGAGTTTTACTGTAGGAAATATCGCACCCTAGAAAGACGATATCGCACTATCGCGGGAGCTGTTGTGTGAGATATCGTAGGCTGAGAGTTGAGCAGAAGAGAAAGTTGGGTATCGTCCTAGAAGCTACGATTAGATAAGACTCAGTCCCATAGCAGAGTCAGCTAGGGATAGGGAAACATCCCTTGCTAAGAGAGTTAGCTGGTTAAGAAGAGTCAAGAGGACCTAGGATTCTACAGAACCTGGTTGAAGAAATCTGATTTTTTGGCCACCCCATCTAGGATCACTTCGGGTGAGACTTCAGGCCATTCTGCGGTCTATTTCCAAAAGGGCCAGTGAGCTAGGGGTTTATTGGTACAATAAAGTAAACCCAGTTTTCCCCAGTAAACCCAACAAATGGTTTCAATGTCGGTTTTGAACAAATTGAAGAGTTGATGTTCTGTTGGCATCCTACTAAAGAAGAACTTAACCAGTGGTTTGAGTCTAAGGAAAGAGAATTTCCTGTGAAAGAAAACAAGAATCCTAGGCTGAGTACAAAGGACTGGTTACAGAAACATATCTTCATAGACCTGCATGGGATATTTTTTTGACCTATGTAAATGATTTGTACGATTGGTTGTCAAAGTTGAATGATAAGCATGTATTCAAGAAGAAAAGGAACATTGTCTAGACATCGGAGCTGATTCACATTGTGAAGAGCATAGATAATCCCATTTCATGGGAAATAGACTTATGGCTTGTGAGTTTGCTGGAAGGTTTCATTACAAAGTTTGCAGTTGATCAAAGAAAGAGTTTCAGTGAAGCAGAGAGGTACTTCTTCAAAGGATATCGCGCTAAGTACTTGAAGTCTTTAAATTTGTCCCTTAAGATGTTATTGTATGAAAAAGGAGTACTAGATATATTCTCGGATGAAAAAGTTAAGTAAGTGTAATGTCACAAGAGTTTGAGAGTGATTCTAAAGAAATTGGATGTACACGTAGCGGTAAGAGATATAAAGTAGATTTCAGATCTTTCTTCTTTGAAGATAGTTCAGACAGTACTAGAGAACAAAGTCAAAGTAATAAAGAAAGAATAGTAGGGGGTATCCCTTACCACCCTTATACCCCACAGAAACCAACCGGGACTCAGAATAATCCAGCAGTAACTCCATCTAGTAGTTCACACACAGTACATACTTCATTTACACCACCTACATCTACACCATTGAGTGGTAGTAATACAGCAAATCAGAATCCTCCTTGTAGAAATAGAATGGGGGATGACATGAAATTACCTACCTTTAGGGGTACAGGGGCAGAAGACCCAAAAAAACATTGGTTCCTATGTGAAGCTGTATGGACCATTAAACAAATCCAAGATGACAATACTAAGCTTGTCTAGTTGGCCACTACACTTAGAGAAAGAGCTTTAAAATGGTATATGAAGTATACATCATCACAGAACAGAACACTCATAGAGGTCAGGACCGCAATGATTAAGGAATTTAAGAAACCCAAGTCTGAGTCATAATGTATCACAGAACTCAAATACATTAAATAGTTACCCACATAGTCAGTATGGGATTTCAATCAGAAATTTAAAGCTCATATAGACCAAGTTAGTTTTGAGTTTGCGCCGAAGCAACATAAGGAATGGTTCATCGCAACATTGCTCCCTCATATCATACTTCCACTAATGCAATAGAAACTCCATACACAGGATGAAGCATTGGAGATGGAAATGAAACTAAAGACTTCACCTTTAGCTGAGACTAGTGTAGGTATGACAAACTTACAAAATTAGTTAGCCAATCTCACTTTACAACTACATGAGATTAAGAAAGGAAAATAGGTTGAACAAGAATTATGGTGTACAAAGTGTAAAGGATATGGCCATACCAAAGATAATTGTCCAGTATTTGTTGAGTATATAGCAAGTGGGGCTCCTAATCACTTAGTACAGAATCAAGGGCCATGGTGTGAAATTTGTACAACAAGAGGACATAGACCACACGAATGCCCTTTACTTCAGAAGTATGTACAAACTCCTAAGAATTTATGCTGTAACTTCTGTAAGTCAGTAGGACATGATGAAAATAATTGCAGAGCTTATGATCTCATGATAGAGAGAAAACATGACTTCTACAGAGTCCAGTCAGAGACATCAGGACCAGTAGTAGGTCCAAAGCATGAACCAGCTCATGCTGGCCATGGTGGAGGTTTCAGAGGAAGAGGCCACGGTGGAGGCTTTGGCCGTGGCCATGGACTGATTGTTTGTTACAACTGTGGAGCCATAGGACATTATGCTAGGGATTTTCAGAACCCTACTACAACATGTAAGTATTGCAAGTCCTATGATCATACTATAGAAGAATGTCCTATCTTGATAGCCAAGATTAAGGATCCTAAGCTAGCAGTAAACCAGAATATTCAGCTCATTGCTGCTGAGCAGAAAGAACCAGAACCAAGAGTCAATGTTGTGACTCACAGTGGTGCTTCTACTAGTAGGAAATTGTAGAATGCCGAAAATAATACAGGTCCGAAGTGGGTGCGTAAAGGCACTGATAAATCTACACCACTTGACCCGCAGAAGAACAAAGAAACATTTCAGCAAGCTAAAACTTTCTTTACTGACCCTACACCAACAGGATCACATACATTACCTTGTAGGGGTGTACCATAGCAAAAAGATTGTGGTGTCAGTCCTATGCAGATATCACAGGCTAGCACATCTGGAAGGTGCGAAGAGTATGAGTTGAGAGGAGGTGTACAATCCTTCCAGCAGAGCTGCTTGATACTCGTAAGAAATGAGAAAGCTATAGGAGAGCTTCAACGCATCATAGATCAGTATCAGCAGTGTTCTTCCATGAACAGTGCACAACTTGCCGTTCATAATATTATGGGCCATACAAGAACAGGAAGAGAAATGAGACTCATAGCACAAATTAGAGAGTTTGAAATGGATGACGTAATCCTAGATTTAGGATCAGAGGTAAATGTTCTGACTAAGTGGACATGGGAATAGATGGGTAGCCCTAAGTTATCTAGATCACCTATCCATCTGCGATTAGCCAATCAGCAGAGGGTATCGCCACGGGGTCGATTACCTCAAGTACCAGTTGATATTGATGAAGTTCGTAGCTTTGCAGATTTTGAATTTATGGAAATTATTGGCGATAGCTGATAGTATCCAGCTTTATTAGGTATTGATTGGGCAATTGATAACATGGTTGTTATCGATTTGAAGAAAATACAAATGACCTTTGAGTATAAACAGATTCGAGTCATCACACCATTGGATCCTTTTCAGGGTCCTCGATACATTGAACCTATCAGAGCAGAGGAAGAGGTGCGTAATATGGAGAGCCTCTATCAGATGACTGCTAACCAGAGTGATTATATCAATCCCACCGCAGAAGGAAATATTAGTTGGTGATGCGATAGATCATGCACATCGGATTCGGATGTTGGTTTAGAAAACTTGCAAAATAGACTTTATGAAGTTTCAGCTTGTAGATGTGCATTTATAGTCACTGCGATGGATTGGAACAGAGATTAAGGATATTCTGTCATTTGATGGCTTACCAGATGTCAATAAATTTTTACAGTAGTTTGAGCAAGAAATCCCTCATGAGAAGAGGATGGCAATTATTGACCTTGCAGTAAGAGCCACACCTACAAGATGGTGGTATGCACATAAAGAAAATATCACATCATGGGATGATTTTAAGAGATCAATGGCGATCAGATTCTATAATGACAAGGAGCGTTTCCAGCAGAAATATACAGGAGAAAGTGACTGCAAGTCACATGTTAAGATTTGCGAACAGAATTGGTCAGGCATTCCAGAGGATGAATGGGTTCAGCTATTCATTCACACTTTAGACACAATCCCAAGGAGCCGGTACACTGAGACAAAGTTGTGTGGAGGAATGATTACATGGCCAGTTATGATAGACAGCTTTGTACTCACTTCCATTATTGAATATGAGTATCCAAGCATTGATCAGGGTCTAGATATTATAAAGACTAAAATATTTGATGACTGTACCCTACCAGTGAATGCTTAGTGTGATTGGGCCATCCACTTAGAACATGCGCTAGAGTGTTACAACTTCGCAGAAGAGCCAGGTGATGAGGATGAGAATCCTCATAGTATCAACATTCCAGAGTCAGAAGAGACTCGCAAAGTTGGTGGACCAAAGCTAGAGATTCTAGCTGTCACAGAGCCTATTAAGATTAAAAAGATCAATATTGACATAGAAACAGAACCAAATTTTTCCTCTATTGGAGACTATTGGGATGATGAAATGGTAGGACACATCGCACATTTGTTACATGACTATCAGGACTTATTTCCCACTAAGTTCATAGAGATGAAGGGAATAGTAGGAGATTTGGGAGTCATGAGGATACCTTTGAAGGAGGATGCTAGGCCAGTTAAGCAACGTCCATACAGATTAAATCCTCGTTATAAAGAAAAAGTTAAGGATGACATTGATAAGATGCTAGCAGCAGTCATCATTGAGCTAGTAGAAGAAAGTGAATGGGTTAGTCCCATGGTTCTGCAGGAAAATAAAACTAAAGGAGAAATTAGGATTTGTGTCAATTTGCGCAAACTCAATGATGTATCACTTCACGACCCATTTTCGACACCTTTTACTGGTGAAGTTTTAGACAATGTGGGAGGACAGGAGATCTACTCCTTCATTGATGGCTTTTCAGGCTATCACCAGATAAGAATCCATCCAACGGATCGACATAAGACCACCTTTGTGACAGAATGGGGCTCATTCCAGTATACAATAATTCCCTTTGGCCTTAAAAATGCACCAGCTATTTTTTCTAGAGTAGTGGTTGCTGTCTTTAAGGAATACATCCATAAATTCTTAGAAGTCTATTTTGATGATTGGACTGTATTTGGATTAATCAAAAAGAATATAGGAGATTTAAGGCTCATGTTAGAGAAATGTAGGCAATATCAGATTTCTCTTAACTTGAAGAAATGTATATTCTGTGCACCTTTTGGTATTTTGTTGGGTCATATTGTTTAGAGACAAGGATTGATGGTAGATCTTGCGAAAATTTCCATCATTGTAAGTCTTCCAGCACCCATCTCAGTTAAGAAATTGAGGACAGGGCTTGGTCATACAGGGTATTATAGAAAATTCATCAAGGGCTATGCAAAGATCACATCACCTATGGAAAAGCTGTTAAAGAAAGACATGAAATTCCTATGGAATGAGGAATGCCAGCAAAGTTTAGACACTCTTAAAGAGAAGATGGTTACAACACCCATCTTAGTATTTCCATATTGGAACAAACCATTTCATGTACATGTGTATGCATCTGGTATCGCACTGGGGATTGTCTTGACACATCCAGGAGAAGGGGGTATCGATTACCCTATCACGTACTCAAGCAGAAAATTATCTACCATAGAAAAGAACTACACCACTACATAAAGAGAAGGATTAGCTATGGTGTATTCTCTACAAAAGTTTAGGCACTACCTGTTGGGTGCCCCATTCAAGATGTTCACTGACCATTCTGCTTTAAAGTATTTGGTTAATAAGCCAATGTTAGGGGGAAGGATCTGCATATGGTTACTCCTATTTCAGGAGTATGATTTTGAAATTATTATAAATCCAGGGAGATTAAATGTAGGACCTGATCATCTATCGTGGATAGACTCAAGAGAAGAACCAAGTAATTTAGAGGATAATTTTCCAGATGCACAATTTCTTTCTATCTAGATCGCAGATGAGTATTATGCATCTATTATTAACTTTCTCACTACAGGGTGGGCACCAGTTGATTTTACTAAGTAGCAAAAGAAACAGTTAGTTGTTAAAGAAACATATTTCACTTTGATCACAGGACATTTGTACAAGTTAGGTCTAGATGAAGTCTTGCGCAGATGCGTTATGCCGCACGAGAAAGAGGCCATTATCAGAGAAGCACATTTAGGTAGCGCAGGAGGTCATTTCGCAGGAAAGATGACTGTTCAGAAAATTCTAGCTGCAGGATTATGGTGGCCTACTTTGCACAAAGACACTAAGGATTTTTGTAGATGTTGCGATATTTTCCAGAGGGTAGGAAAACCTTCGCGGAGAGATGAAATGCCGCTGCGAATACAGATTATGCTGCGGGCATTTGACAAGTGGGCTATAGATTTCATGGGTCCTATCAACCCACCAAGGAAACAAACTGGTGCAAGATACATCATCACAGGAATAGAATACCTCACCAAGTGAGCAGAGGCCAAAGGAGTAAGGAATTGTGATGCTGTTACAGCTTCACAGTTCATTTTTGAAAACATCATAAGTAGATTTTGATGTCCATCAATTTTGATGAGTGATCAAGGAACACACTTTATGAATCACACTATTGAGGCCTTGACGAAGGAATTTCAAATACAGCATCGCAAGAGCACTCCCTACCACCCACAAGCTAATGGTACAGTGGAGGCTTTTAACAAGATTCTAGAAAATGCTCTTACTAAGATCTGTAACAACCAAAGAGATGATTAAGACCTCAGGGTTAATGCTGTGTTATGGGCTTATAGGACTACATGCAAGAAAATTAAAGGATGCACACCTTTCATCTTGGTGTATGGACAAGAGGCTGTTATTCCTATGGAATATATAATTCCTAGTTTAAGAATTGCTCAAATTATCGAGATGGCTGATACAGATACGATGAATGGAAGATTAGCGCAACTGATTTCCTTAGAAGAAGACAGATTCATTGCAGGATTTCATCAAATAATGAAAAAGGAACGAGAAAAAGCTTGGCATGATAGGCACATCAAGAGCAAGATTTTTCAGATAGGAGACCTAGTGCTCCTTTATGATAGCAAGTTTGTTAAGTTTCCAGAGAAGTTCAAGATGCATTGGTTAGGGCCATATCAGATTTAGCAAGTTACAAAATGAGGTGCCCTTCAGATCAGTAAACTGAACGGGGAGCTTGTTCCTACTTTGATTAATGGCAGTAGGCTTAAGCTTTATAGTGATAGCCACTCCTCCTCCCAACCCTAACTCAGAGAACTACATGGTGCAGATGTGTAGTGTAGTTGAAAGGAGGCATCGCACCCATAACTAGTCTACACCAGGGAAAAAAAAACTTCTAAGTAGGAGGAATCACAACAGGAAATTTTATTTTGCGCAAGTCATAGGATGATTGCGGTGTTTTTGAACGTTGTGGATTTTCACGCCAAATTTTTGGTTCAGGACGATGCGGTGTGATATCGTAGTGAGGTGATGTTCTGCATGTTATGACGATGACTTTTGAGAGGGAAAGAGGGCCAGTCGCTTCACCGTCTGACAAGTAGTTAATGTAGATATGACTGGTATACATTACCCAAGATTTGGAAACAGTACAGTGATTTTCATAGATTTGGTAAATCTTGGTCGAGATCGGCGCTTGCACATAATTTTTGAGGGAAATCTGAATGGATTTTCAGCAATTAATGAGGAGCAGGGGGGCGGGTGTTGTCTTTTCCATGCAATAAATGCCTCCAATGGGTCCAGACTAAGCAACTATAGCTTCAGATATTACTGCCTTCAGTACAAATACACAGATCATTCCAACAGAAGGGTTACTTTTGCGATTTCTGAGAGCTATAGAGTAAGTTGTAGAATTTCCCCTATGCAGAGATACTCCTATTACAAAGTGTTAGTTTCCCCATTTTTGCAGCCATTACCAGTCCAGAGTATCGCATTAGATGGTTTATGTCCGAGAAGGAACCTTTAGAAGACATCGTGTGATGATTCAAGCGTGGTGGCCTTGAGTCTGTTATGACGACGCCGCCCAGGATTGTGAAATTAGGTACACCATAGGTTAGGTAGACACCAAGGACGAAGACTCAAGCTCAGATAGTAGAAGATTCCATCCCATAGCAGGAACAAGAAGTTCATGTGGCAACAATATACATTCGGCACGAGTCAAGGATGCACCAGAGGTAACCATTCCCAAGGGTGCTAAGTTTCCTATTCTGCTACCGCTGATTGATCCCCATGTAAAGGAATATGGAGAACTATTAGGATATGTCCTTGCTCTCAAATTTATATACTATAACCTTGGAGACAGTAAGACATATCCTTATTTTTGGCCGGATCAATATCTTATGGTTCAAAGGAACTCGAGGACCTATGCAGATGAGTTTGTTCCTATGGAACATGTCTAGATTCTTTAGCAGCCAGGCTTGCTCAATCTGTTAAAAATACCACATTTTGGACAAGGTGCAGAGGTTAATGCCATGGTGCAAATGCTACTTTCTTGTGTACATGGAGGTTACCTCTAGCTGGGTAAGAGGGTTTATCTGAACATCGATTTGATACGCCGCATCACCAGGCTGTCCAAGAGTGATAAGGACCCTTAGACACATATATCAGGGAAAAGCAAGGATACTAAGCTACCACCTCTTTTAGTTAACAAATATAAGCTACAAAGAGGAGGTCGGGCTTATAAAATCGAAGCCTTAGCTGATGATACACTTATACTTACAGCCAGTCTGCTTGCGGGAAGACTATTAACCAAAGTTCACCCGAAAGAAGTCATAGGATCAGTGATTCACCTTGCCGTGCAGGTCACAGAAGGTAAACAATTTAATTGGTGTTTATTTTTGTTAAATATTTTTCTTACAGATTGTTTGGCAGCACAGGATGAGCCAAACCACCCCTTCCACTTCTCGGGGCTTCTTATATTATGTGCATTCATTGGGTGAAGAGAGATGCCCCATACCCAGTTTCTACAGCTACGAGGTGGAGAGTGCAGAGGGGAACGCTATGCAAAATTATGGGAAAGCAATAGCCCAGCCAAGAAAAAGCTCAATATGATAGTATTCTATGAATACTATAAGCTGTTGAAGCGAGTCATCCAGGAGACATCGCGGATCAACACAGAGGTTGTTGACATGTATAATAATCATCTTGATTTCATTACAGACAGGAATACAATCTATCTGAGGCCTAAAGGGTTTATAATGGATGACTGGGCTATTGGATGGTTCGGGATGACAACGCAGGATGTAGAATATGTCATGAAATATTTTGGTCAAGCGTGGAACAAGGAATTAGAATATGCTACAACAGGAAATGTACCAAAAGATACTGCACTAATAGATCCAATAGACAAAGGAAAATATCAGGTGGGTGTCAAGAGGAAAGATGCAGTAGAAGTGGCACCAGTGGCACAAAAGAGGAAATATACAGCAGAAGTGCCACCACTGGCACAAAAGACAAAAAAATTCAAATCCTCAATGCCAACTACACAGACCGCACTAACAGAGGATGACTATGATCTCATCGCAATGAGATTGAAGGAGGAGATGCAGGACTCATTTTAGGTGATGCAGACATCACAGGACAAGCTACAGAGCACAATAGATAAGCAGCTTCTAGAGTTGAAAGCACTAACTGAGAAGACTACCATGATGCAGACTCAGCCAGTCAAGGCAATAGAAGGAGAAATATCACAACCATCGATTTCCCATAAGGAAGTCGTTGCAAAGGATCGCACCAATACAGTGCTAATACCACCAGGGACCATTCGATTCCCCACTTCGATGATTGATGTGAAGATACAAGTTAGACAACCTATCGAGGTTAATATCACACAATTCCTCATTGATCAACTATAGATGATCTAGCAGCAGATAGCTGCAGAGCTCAGGGATAGAGAGCTTGCAACTTATAACCAAAACACTCAGCCGAGACAATAGAATGCAGAGCTCACCGCAGGATTTCAAACAAAGGTGGAGGAGTTAAGAGTATATAAAGAAAGAGAACAGGATCTAAGTCAGGTCCTGCAGAACATCGCATTGGAGTTACCCCAGTGTAACATAGAGTTTGACTTTCCTCTAATGCAGAAAGTAAGAAGAATTGCAGATAGAGCAAAGGCTCTGGAAGAGACAATAGCTAAAATGGAGGAAGACCACAAGGCGCAGATTGCTAAGCTTGAGGCTCGACCACCAGGCATGCCTGAGGTAGACAAGGAAGCAATGGCATAGGCCTTTAGACTCACTTCAACGCAGATGAAGTGTCATTTAGATGATGCAGAGGCATTGCTACAATATGCAACGAAGACATGGTTGGAGCTAGAAGAGCTCCCAGATAGACTGGATTTGCAGTAGAGCATCCAGAACATGGAGAATTCAATAGCAGCAATCAAGGAAGAAGCCAAGATCTTAGGAGTTCTTGGAAAGATGAAGAAGATGACAGAGATGAACTATTTGCAACAAGAAGCGCAACAGTTGTGAGAAAAAGACATACAATTCAATAATATGCTTCAACCGTATCAGGAACAAATCATAGATCAGGTTGATGCAGTTGAGCAGAGGGTCAAGGAGTTCACTACAAGTAGGAGTAAAATTGATAGCACAGAAGACCCCATGATTACTCAAGTTATGCTTGAAGTGGCACAAGACTGTGTCGAAGATATGAACAAAGATGTCGTAGGACTCAGGGAGAGATTCACGAGGACTTCGCAAGAAGCCAAGGAGATGTTATAGCAAAAGAAATCAGATGTTAGTGGCTCGAGGATGAGCCACAAGTAAGTGTTAGGGGACTGTTGGAGCTGGGCCCTGCAGCTACAGGAAAAGCTACTATTTTTGGAGGAAAGACAATTTTGGTGATGCGATAAAGGTACGATGTCATAGTGCATTTCCTGGGTTGGAAATCATGGCAGTCGAAGCAAGGAAGTCAAAGGGAAGTAGTACTTGAAGCAGCTGAGAAGAGAGCTCAACCACTACATTTAAGGCAGCGACGATGACAGGAGGGCTCAACTACCCTCATAAATGGAGAAGGAGCAACGGCCCGAGGTATTAAAGACAAAGGATAGAAGGGGAGTGACTGAGTAAGTAGCACCGGTACCCATGTTCCGTGCCAAAAATCGTGGAAGACTACAGGAAATTACGGTGTGACCAGTAAGGGGTTGTTCAAAGTACAAATAGGTCAACTGTCACAATTAGGGTTTTGGGTTACTGTTGGTATAGGCCCACAATTTTGTATCATGGTGATACCTTCAGGCCACCTATTTAGGCATGTATTTTTTATTATGAAAGTTTAGCTAGTTAGCTAGTTAGATATTTGGGTTGTTACTAGTTTTCGCCAGTAGTGTAAGACATCGAGAAAGAGTTGAGCTCTAGTTTTGTTGTTAAGTCTATAGTTATCTTACTGTAACTAGTGGTTGACTCCTTGAGCATGAATGTAACAATCCGTAGGTATTGAGAGAGAGAGAGAGAGAGAGAGAGAGAGAGAGAGAGAAAGGGTATATTGTAAGAAGAAAACAATATAGAAGGAGAAGAGATATAGGAGAGAAGGGCTCCCAGTTGTGTGTGTGGTGTTTCCCAGAAGATATCAAGCTGCATAAGAGGTTGCAACGAAACTTTGTTATTCTCTCAATATATAATATAAACACAGTTCCTATGGACATAGCTTCCCCCCCTTAGAAGTGAACCACGTAAAATCCATGTGTTGTGTGACTGTTTCATGTGATTGTGCTCTACTCATTTACTATCTGTTATCCATTACATGAACTTTTCTTATCGGTTAATGAATGTATGTATGCTATCCTTCAGTTTACAGTAACATAGAAGGTTAACCACAAGTTGAATGTGTCGAGTATTCAGTATATGAGTTTATCAGTGCTTGATTCACAACACTTACAGTTATAGTGTTAAGTGACTTCTGCATATTTAGTTCAACGAGTTGAGCGTAATTGATGTTAAGCGTGTTAAACCGTAGAAGCTTACGTGAAGTTGTTTAACACCCTTATGAAGGTTGACTGAGCTATCATGCCCAGGGAGGAAGCCTCTAGATCTTGAGAGTTGATGAGCATATTGAGTCTTACTGTAGGAAATATTGCGCCATAGAAAGGTGATATCGCACTATCGAGGGAGTTGTGGTGTGAGATATCGTAGGTTGAGAGTTGAGTATAAGAGAAAGTTGGACATCGTCCTAGAAGCTGCGATGCAATAAGACTCTATCCCATAGAAGAGTCAGCTAGGGAGAGGGAAACAGCCCTTGCTGAGAGACTTAGCTGGTTAAGAAGAGTCAAGAGGACCTAGGATGCTAAAGAACTTGGTTGAAGAAACCTGATTCTTCATCCACCCCATCTAGGATCACATCGGGTGAGACTTTAGGTCGTTATGCAGTCTGTTGTCGAAAGGGCCAGTGAGCTAGGGGTTTGTTGGTATAATAAAGTAAACCCGAGTTTTCCCAGTAAAGCCAACAATATTCATTCACCATTTATTCATTCTTAACATTATATTGCATTTATCAAAGCATTAATTCCTAACATTTCCCTATTTCCACATTCACTCCTAACATTGTACCTATCAAAACATTCACTCCTAATATTGCACCTATAAAAACATTCACTCCTAACATTCCCCCATTCCCATATTCACCCCTAACATTACACCTATCAAAACTTTCTAACATTCCTAACATTAAATTCCTAGCATTTATAACATTAACATTTCCATATTCATTCCCCATATATCATTTTTAACATTAGATTGCACTTATCAAAGCATTCATTCCTAACATTCCCCTATTTCTACATTCACTACTAATATTGCACCTATCAAAACATTCACTCCTAACATCCCCCCATTCCCACATTCACTCCTAACATTGCACCTATCAAAACATTCACTCCTAACATTGCCCCATTCTCACATTCACTACTAATATTAAAATTCCCCATATGTCCATTCTGAACATTAACATTTCCCAAATATTCATTCTTACATTTATTCATACATTCACATATATTCATTATTAACATTAACATTCCCCATATTTTCATTCTAAACATTAAATTGCACCTATCAAAACATTCACTCCTAACATTCCCCTATTCCCACATTCACTCCTAACATTAACATTCCCCATATATTCATTCTTAACATTAGATTGCACCGATCAAAACTTCATAAGATTTCTATCACTCTCAACTTCTCAACAGGAAACATACATAAAATTAATAAATTACATACATTCATATATTTGCACTATCAAAACTTCTTAACATTCCTAACCATTACATATACATGTATATAATCCCAAAAACAATATCTAAGATCAATACACATTTATATAATCCAAAAAAGCAATCATGAACATGTGAATTCAATGTACATGTATATAATCCAAAAAAAAATCATGTACATGTGAGTTCAATGTACATGTATATAATCCAAAAATTATGTACATGTGAGTTCAAATACATGTATATAATCCAAAAATTAAGCTCCCCCATATCCAAATCAACTACAACATATATATCTACATAAAAAGAACAATATAAATAATTCTCTAAATAGAAGTCCACCACTATCCTCGACCAGGGTCTTCCCTTGGATTTGTTTCCCTTGGACTTGTAACAATCTGCAACATGTATAAAAACAGATTATGAATAGCATAAATTATTTAAAGAACTTTAAACCAAAATCAAAACAATAGAACATTAAACTAATATATCGAAGAACAATTCAATTATTAACAAGATTACCTCCAATTCTCTATCATCCAACAGAGTCTTCTCTTTGCCTCTAAAAGGTGGAGTAGTCCCAAGCTACAACATATTTAAAAATAATTTATAAATCTTCCAAATTATTTAGACTATTTTAAACTAAATTCAAAAAAATAAAAATATTAAACTTACAATTCCAACACTATCATCCAATGGAATCTTTCCTTTGCCTCGAAAAGATCGAAGAGACCCAAGTTTCAACATATATAAAAGCAATTTACAAATGTCAAACATTATTTAAACTATTTAAACATATATATCAAAGAACAATTCAATTATGAACAAAATCACCTTGGTGCCAATATCCACATCCATCAAAGAACCTATATCTTCACCTTCAATTTCAATATGTTATCTTCCCTTGAAATTTAAATTTTGTTAATAAATAAATCATAATAAAATAAAAAATATTAATCTTAGCAATTAACTTAAAAAACAAAAAAAAAATAGTAGCTCACAATAGATGGAAAATCATCTAAAAAATTCGAATCTAATGAAGCCTGCATAAATAAGTCAAATTAAAAATAATATACATAGTTAAATTTAAACACAAAAAAAAATATATCTTTCAAACATAAATATAAATGTATAAATTTTAAATATACCTCTCCAATATGCTCTTCTATATTTCCAGCATTTTGACTAGTGGAGACTCTAAAATTATGTTCATTTAACAATCGAGAAAACTGAAAACAATAAACATTTACGTAACAAATTTATTACTATACATCAAAACATAATTTATCATACATAGATATAATGTAACAAAAAGTTTAATTCAAAATGAATAAAAATAATAATAGATTGGAAGTACACAAACCTCTCCTATGCTTGACGTGTCATTAGATATTCTATCCGAAGCTATATTACAACAAATCTTTGCATAGGCCTTTATATCTTCAATGCCCATACAATCTAATTCATCATTTGTTTTGTAAACAAAGTTTTGCTGAATAGTGGCTCGAGCCCTCTCTCGACTCAATCCAACATCAACTCCTACAAATGCCGAAGTCAAACCTTTGGTAACATTATGCCTTGTAGTTGTCCCAACTTGTGATGTGGGCTCCATCTCTGATTTATAAGTCACAAGCCTAGGTGGACGAGATATCGGAGGTGGAGGTCGAAGAGTACTAGGGTCTCTAAGGGAACCTTTTCGATTGCATATCCTCCCCTTTCCAACTCCATAAAAATTGGAATGAATATCAGTATAGTCTGGCTTCATTCCTAAAAACAATTCAGCATAAAAAAACCTAGAAAAATAATTAGGAACCTCATCATTCCATGGAAACCGACCATAGGCTGCAAGAAACCGATCATATAAAAAATGTGTAAGTTCAAGATGCTTAAAATATTTCACTTTCAATGTTTTCCACTTTAGGACCTCCTTGAATTTGAACATTGAGTTGGCATGTTCTCTAGTCACCCTCTCCTTTAGAACAATCCACTTGTCTGGACCCATCACTTCTACATTTTATTATTTGCATCAAGGCAAAAAAACCATCTGTTGTTGGTCCAAGATCCTCATATACCTCAATGAATTTTTGTAAATATTGCAAAACCATCTCTATACTTTGTTTGTTCTCTGGAGGGACATCCAAACTAGAAAGATCATTTTGTAGCTTGTCATAGTGAGCCCTACAACTTTTAAGAATCGTTTGTTGAAGACCACTTTCCCATGGAATCTCGTCTGAAAAATCTGATGGATAGGTCGTAATGGACATACAACCCTCAGCTAGCTAGATATATTGTGTCCTTGCTTGACATTCTCCACCCTATGTAGGATGACAAGCCTCTTGCGAACCTTGCTCTGCTTCCACACTTGTCTCCCGTACAAAAGGTTGAGATCCACGTTCACCAATAGATGATAAGGGGGAATCATCTCTACCACTATCGCCATGTCGATGATCAGATGAATGTGAACTATACAATAAGCTTGAGTCCCAAGGTGAAGTCGATAATATTAAATTTTCTTTTCAGACACCAACTCCCGAAGAATGTGATGAGCTCCTATTCTTTTGTATCAAAGGCTTCTCTCTTTCCATTGGATATGATATCTACAAGTTTATACAAATATCAATTTCTACATGTTAATTAATCAACTTTAAAGATCTAGATACTATTACAACTAAGCTTTCAATGTAATATAAATAGAAAAACAAAGATGGTATGGATAAATAACATAGATAAAGACGATGAGGCTTCTTTGTGATAAGGAAGATCCCTGAATCCACTAACTACACTGGTATATGATGGTTACTATGTACAATGTATAACGTTTTGACCTTGGCAGATGCCATAAACTTGTTTTGGTTCAGAGGCCAACATTGAAACATAGAGTAATTTGAAGTGAAACATGCTAATCCATTAAATAATTTTACAAGTCGAGAGGTGGAAAATGTGGGGAGATAGTGTTTCAGGCCTGAAGTTCGAGAGATGTAATGCCTCAATCACTAAGGGCCTAACCTTCTACATGTTAATTAATCAAATTCAAAGACCTAGCAACTATAAAAACTAATCTTTCAATAAGGACCTAGATAGCACTAATATTATCTAATAGTCCTTTAAATGCATGTGCATGAGCTACATTTTTCTAAGTATAAAATATAGTCTAAGGCAAGTGCAAGTACTTACCTTCTCTATAGACAGACACTACTGCTGGCTACTAGATACCTAGTCATTATAGAGTTGTTAGTGAGAGCATCACTATTAAATATAGATAGAGCTTCTATTTCTTCAATTGAACTTATATCGTAGGTGAATCAACTAACTCATCCCTGAATCTCATAGGGAGACAATATTTCTAGATTATTCTACGTCATAGTCTCAATCAAACTGACATAATATCATAATAGATATCTGGCATTCCTTACCTTCTCTTTGTTTCTCAGCTTTAAATACTTCCACTTCCCTTCTTCTAGGATATAGAGTGTTTACAATGAATTATATATCCTAGTGCCTCTGGTTGTATAAAGCAATGAAGAGTAAGGTCAGTGAATCAACTGACATATATCAATCAGTTGTTGTGATTTCATTGATTTATCACATCAAATGGAAAGGACATATAGATTTCAACTTGGACTAAGGCGAGTGTCTAGGGACTGATTACATACACCTATGGATTCCCCCCATTAGTCCATCCTATCCCTATCATTTTAGATTACACTTCTTCTTGTTTTGGTCTCCATCCCCATAAGAAGATAAAGCAATTATTTCTTTAAAGTTTCCTTTATCTATCTAACATTTTCTCTCTATGTTTCAGAAAAGCATGAAATGGCAATGGAACTTAATGCAATGCATCAGCTAGTAGTTGTATGGACTAAAGCAAGTAATAGAGACTATGGAAAAAACTATATAGTTATGATACTACAGTTGAAGTTGTAACTCAAGAAAGAAGTAAAATGAAAAGGTTTTGAAATCATGTCCCTTACCAATGAAAAAACATACAGAAATAAATTGTTTACTTAGGGACTTGATCATCTCTATCCATTTGGAAAGAGTTGATCAGCTTTGTCCATTTGGATAGAGTTGATCAACTTTGTCCATTTGGACAGAGATGTACAACTCTTTCCAAGTGGACAGAGCTCATCAACTCTGTCCAACAGACCAGATCAACTCTGTCCATTTGTATAGAGCTGATCAGCTCTGTCCATTTGGACAGAGCTACAACCTATGCAGTCTTAAATGTCATTTAGAGATGCTACATACTGCAACAACATTAATGGTGACATGAATTAATCATTGCATAACCCACCAAAACCCCATAAAGAATATATTTATATGAAGTTACTTCCCTCCCACAGATACCTTACCCTACGCAGAAACACCCCCTGCTCTGCGGTCCATTAACTCCCTAGTTCCCTTAGTTTCCATGACATAAAACATCAAATTTTCTGACACCCCTAACTTTGTCCATTTGGACACCCCATCCATGGATCTTTTCTCTGGTGGAGTTATTTAAGCCTACATAACCATGGATTCTTTTGGATAGAGATGTCTAAATATTCTAAAAATTTTCATGTACATAGAGAATAAGAATAAGCTAATTAAAAATTTATGGATTTTTTTTAAAACAGAGCTATCTAAATATTCTATAAAATTTCATGTACATAGAGAATAAGAATAAGCTAATTAAAAAATATAGAAAAAGAAAAAACATTAACATATTTCAAGTTTTATGTTAAATTTTGTTTAATTAAAATTATTACACTTAAATCCAAATTCAAAATCTAAGATCTTATATCAATAGTGCTTCATATGTTCTTTTAATTTTTTTTGCAATCAGCTACGTCCAAATGGATCGAGCTATTTAGCTCTGTCCATTTAGACAGAGTTGTTCAACTTTGTCCAAATTGGACGAAATTGAACTGTATGCCAGCTACAATATGCTATTTATGGGTGTGTGGAGGCCGAGAGTTTTCTTTTGAGGTTGTTGTAAAACTGGGGAACTGTGTTGTAGGCCCTGACCATTTGTATTGTTTGGAATCAGGTGAAACTAGGATTTTATTCAATATAAACTATACAATGGCAGCCCTTTAGGGAGAACGGCTCCTATCCTAGCCCCTCTTAGAACGGTTCTATATATGATAACCGGGATTTTGCCAAGTATAAGCTTTAATACTAGTATGATTACAGTTTTCAATATTTGTATATTATGCATAATACTAGTAATTATGGAGTTCTATTACACTATGCTTAACTATGAACACTTAAGCTTGTTTCTCGTTTGTATTGGATTTGTTAACCACATGTTATATATGGGAATAGTTTAAGTCATGGATTCTAACCATGTAAGATTGAATAGGTTTGTAACTCTTCATATTAAACACAGCTATATTGAACACTATGTTACTTATACCGATATAAGATTTGAATACACTCTATTCTATGAGCTTATGCTGTGCTTATAACTAACCTGTATTGATTAGGGAAACTAAGTCACTAACCTTCATAACCAGTAGTGGAATCACTTGTATTACATTAGCTTACTACCATTGTAATTATGAGCTTAGAGATTACGTAAATACAATAGGTGGAATCATTGAACATAATAGAATGGATACCCTTGTTTATCATGTGTAATATGAAACAAGCACGTAAGCTAAGCTGTATTGCTATTAATCTGTACTGATTATGTAATATATAAAGGTAATCATGTACAAACTAGTGTGTACAGAACATACATCTGTCCAAATGGGCATAGCTGTTCAACTCTGTCCTTACTACCATTGTAATTATGAGCTTCGAGATTACGTAAATACAATAGGTGGAATCATTGAACATAATGGAATGGTTACCCTTTTTTATCATATGTAATATGAAACCAGCACATAATCTAAGTTGTACTGCTATTACTCTGTAGTAATTATGTAATATATAAATGTAATCATGTATAGACTAGTGTGTACAGAACATACATCTGTCCAAATGGGAAGAGCTGTTCAACTCTGTCCAAATGGGCAGAGCTGTTCAACTCTAATTACAACACTATCTTTCCATAATATATTAATGGTATAGCTATGATAAGAGTACTCATAATGATGAATTAACAAAGGTTAGACAAGATTTACCTCACAATACTCATAATGATATGAAAGTTAGACAAGATTTACCTCATAGTCAAGGGGTAGCACAACAACACCACACCACGAGAAGACCATGTACACCTCCACAAATAGACCTCTACACTGAAAAGACCTCCACACCGAACAGACCTCCGCGATCGACCACCACGAATAGACCTCCAAGCTGAGAGGAAACCAGATAGATAAGGGATGACAGGATGGCGGATGTACATGTCAGACGACTGGGTGATGTGGAAAAGGATGAGACAGGTGGCGAGACGAGATGGGTGGCATGATGAGTGGCGAGAGCAGCAGGACAACGACAAATCGCTGTAGGTGAAAACAACAAAAATGAGTCTGTAGTAGACCTTATATGGTAAAAAATTATTTGGTCGAACAATTGTTCGGCCGAATAACGATTTGGCCAAATAATTATTCAGCCGAACAATTAGCTGACCTTATATGTTAAAAATATATTCGGCCGAACAATTTTTCATCCAAATAACTAATCGATCGAATAACGCCATTATTCAGCCGAATAAATATAGTTATTCGATCGAACAATGCCCACTATGTTGGTTGGGCACCCGATTCTCACGGATGTGTTACCCAACTTCGAGTTTTCACCCTTATGCATTTATGGAATACCATTACCCATGTTTTGTATATCCTAGATCTAATAAATATAGAAGTAAAATCTATTTTTGTTCTTACTTAGCTCACTGTTGTTATGCTTGAATGATTTAGAATTTATGAATCCTCATTTAATGGATTGAATCCTATGTTTTTACATGGTATTGTATGTTCCTATTGTGTATTTCCTATATGTATTGATTATGTAATTCTTCCTAAATTCTGCACTATGATTTTAGGTTGCCGAATGAATCTATAAGTGTTGTTTATAGATTAGATATTAGTTATTCATTATTGTGGTTGAAAATTGTTTTACATAGAGAAAACATATTCAAAACCTGCAAATACATTGAATAACTTAGCGCAATAGGTTAAATGTTACCAAATCACGTTTAGACGGTGAAATAAAGGGCACAGTTGCATGCACAAAGATAGTTTCCAGATCCAATTAACTTATAGTGAATTAAGCCCCCATATCAACCACAAACTCATGGAATTCGCAATGTTAAACCTTGATCCAAAAATATTAGAAGATCGACTGTCCATATTTAATTTGCATCTAGAACGAGGGTAAACATAATTTTTTGATTTCTAAGAAGGAAGATGAAGAATGTGGAAGTGGAAAGTTAAGAATTAAGTTAACGAATCTTGAAGTTTCTAAAGTTCGATTTTTGCGTCAAATAAATTGACGGTCGAGATTTATCTGCATTGAAGATCAACGACTGATATTGGTTACGAAGGATTAGTTATCGAATTTGCAAAGAATCATATCAACGGTCAGGACTTAAGCCATAAGAAATTAACGACGTAGAAGGTATAAAATCCAAGTTAATGGAATTTGGTGTTTTTCACACCTGAGGGTCCGCCTATGGAAGGCGAAAGGAAGAAAGAGGAAAATAGGAAAAAGGTTAAGGAAAAAAGTTGTTTTTCTAATTTTTGAGATTTGCAGTGGAAGGAAAAAAGGTGAAAGATGGAAGGTAGAAAGGAGAAGTGTTCATTCTACAGGTTTTTCAATTTTTGAGGTTCGCATTGGAAGACAGAAAGGAGGAATTCAAAAGGAGGAAGTATGAAACACCAATTGCTAGTTTCATGGACTTTCTGATTTTCCAGGTCTACAGTGGAAGATGAAAAGGAGAAATTTTGAATGTGGAAAGACAAAATACTAAGTGATCATTTCATGAAGTTTCCAACTTCCACGGTCCGCAGTGGAAGGAGAAAAGGAAGAATTCGGAAGGAGGAAAGAAGAAACACCAAGTGATCGTATTATGATGTTTCCAACTTTCGAGGTCCATAGAGGAAGGAGAAAAGCTGAAAGGTGCAAGGTAGAAATTCAATGCAGAATGCTGAACATGGAAAAAGAAAAGATTAAATTAACCAGACTTGGAGTTTCCTCAATCTAATCTCTGCATCAAATCAATATCCACGCTCAGGGTTCAATCCACAAGGATCAATGGTATGTAAATCTTGTGCAGAATGAAAAAGATTGAAAGGGTTCAAATTAATCTATCAATATGTTGATTTTCTGATTTCTGAGTTTCGTCGAAAGGCAGAAGGAAAAAAAGTCAATTTAGTGTGGAAATGACTATTCTGGTTGCAGAGTGGATTTTCCAATGGAAGAACGAATGTTATAATCTTTCTTAAGCATGAAAATGAATGTGTAAGGATGAATTCAACCATTAATTATGGCCAAGGATTATTTTTATTTATATTTCTCATAACAATTAGGAATTTTTATTAATATGTCTGAAGATATATGGTTATAGAAAAAAATTAATATTTGAAATTTGAGGTATGTTACATATGGTATCAAAGCATGTTTTCAGCACTAGGCCTGAATAGGCTCAGCACAAAACTGCTATAGAAAACAACAAACTAACTCATGTTTAATTTGTCTTGAAAATTCTCTTACAAAGAAAAGAGAAGGACAAATATATTTTGCGGGAGATAGGGCAGATGCAGTAATGTCTATAGAAGAGGAACGTCACCTAGAAAAACCTTTAAATGAATAGGGTAATCTAAGGGATGGAGATTTCTGGGTATATCTAAGTGAAATTCAAAACAACAAATCTAAATTAAAAAGGACTGTGAATGAATTAAGATCTCTATTAAGAAAGGTTAAGTAAGATAATGAGAAAATTTGAAAGGATCAAGAAGAAGGTAACACTATATTATTAGCAAAAATATGTAATGAAGAAAAAGGTAAAAGTAAGGATTTCAATCAGGAACTTCCTAAAATTTCATCGTACAATAAACGTAAGGGAAGGAAGATGGAATTTTCTAGCCATAACCACGACACTTCAAGTTAAGAATCAGTTAAACATCACAGAAAAACTCAAGAGGCAAAAGAAAGCAGTGATGCAAAATAAAAATAAAAAAGTACAGACCTTATGAGGAAATCTCTGGGGAGTTCAAAAAAAATATAGCACCCATATTTAATGCGGAAATTGAGAAGGGTGAGGAGACAAAGGACTAGCTGTCTGGTATGAAAAAGTACTTCCAGATATATAATTTCTCATATGCATTGAAAGAAAAAATGGCCATTTATAATCTAGCCACAAAGATAGATATATGGTGGCAAGAGATAAATAAATGGTAAGGGTATAAAATAAATGTATGTAACCTGGAAAATTTTTAAGAAGTTGTTAAAATTAAAATATTTATTTGAACAATATTATGAAGAAAAATCGATGGATTTTCATGAACTAAATTTAGTGGCCATGACAGTGAAAGAAATCTGTAGTAGTTTATTAAGCTTACTTTTCTCTGTCCCCTACATATTTGATGAGAATACAAAAATACATCGTTTCCTTAGCTTCCTTCCCCTCATGTTTAAAGAATAGCTTGAATATGAAAATCCAATGGCATTGGATGAAGTGATGAGGAAGACCAACTTCTGTTATGAACAAAACAAGAATAAAAGAGAAAGTATACCGTCTTGGAAAAATAAAAGGCCAAATAATTTTGATTCCAAAAGAAAACAAAATAAGTTCCATAAAAATATGGGAAATAATCATAGAGGGTATCAGGGTGATAATTACAAGATTTTTTAAATCTCAAGTTTCTGCAGTACCCTAAACTGTTCCTAATAAAACCCAGCACAAAAGAACCCTTAAGATGTTGGTAGTGTGGAGAGAAACACTACTTTAAGGATTTCCTAGCAAGGAAGCATAATTTTAATGTCCATTCTATCCAGGAAGAAGTTACAGTTGGTGATATGGCTAGAATTATGCCAAGAATATGCACTGCACTGGAAAATCAGCAAGCATACCACTAGACTTCCATGGTCTAAATTGAAGGTATGTTAAGTAATCAACCTATCTCTATCTTAATTGATCCTGATGCAATCCTGGGTTATATTTCACCTAGAGTGGTTGATTTATGCAATGTGGTTCCTAAAACGTTTGATAAGTCGTGACTAGTACAGTTAGCCACAGGTATAAAAAGAAAGGTTACTAGTATTGTTATAAATTGTATCGGAATCTAAACATCCATACCAAATGAACATAATCAAACTCACTGAACTAAAATCACAATTACAAGAAATAGTGCACAAAAAGTAAATTCGACCAAGCATGTCTCCTTAGGGAGCACTGGTCATGTTTTTGAAAAAGAAGGATGATACACTAAGATTATGTATAGATTGCAGGAAACTAAATAAAATGACTATTATGAACCGATACCCACTTCCATGGATAGATGACCTCTTCGATCAGTTCCACAGAGAAACTGTCTTTCTAAAGATAGATTCAAGGTCATATTATCGTCAAGTATGAATAAAGGATGAATATATTTTTAAAACTATATTTAGGACCTGTTATAGACACTTTGAGTTTGTCGTAATTCCCTTTGGGTTGACAAATGCACCTTCTACATTTATGTGTTTAATGAAAAACCTATTAAGTGACTATCTTCATAAATTTGTGGTTGTCTTCATTGATGACATATTAATATACTCTAAGAATGAAAAAGAACATGAAGAAGATCTTAAAATATTTTGGCAAGTGTTAAGAGAACAACAACTTTATGCAAAGTTTAGTAAGTGTGACTTTTTCAAAGACATGCTTGTTAATGAATATGTAACTTCGGAATGTATTCACTTGTATTTCTTATGTATTGTAACCCGGTGTTTATTCTGGGATGTATTTGTAATGTAATTGAGTCATGTCATGCCCCAATGTTCCGGTCAGGAGGATCGATAATGTAAACAAGTCATGTCAAGTTATTGTGGGTAACCCTCTTATTGATCAAGGGTTAGGGTTATTAGACTCTCCTAGAGAGGTCGTCCCTAGTAGGGTTTCGTCATGTCAGGAATCAGTATAATAGAGAGCTAGCCTCTCTATTTAGTACACACTCACTCACACTCAGTTGTAGTGCATAGCTGAGGAAGAGAAAGACACTAGGGTAATGAAGAAAGAGGTTATTGCTGTGAGGAGATCATGTTACTGTTTTAAGGTTTTTGCTTTTGGTTCTAATTCTATCTCTGAGGAAGTTGTGGGTTTTTCTCCATTTATGGTTTCCCCAAGGAAAAAAACTTTGTTCATTGTCTCTTGTGTTTGATTGTTGTACTTGTTGTTCTCTTACTTAAATATCCTAACATAATGCTAGCTTGAATGATAAAAACTAACATGGTATCATAGCTAACCTAAGAAGAATACACTGTGCAACTGTGGGAACTAGGGATTCCTACTTTGCGGATCTCTCTCCACATATTTTTAGAAAAATAAGGTTGGAATAACTCTCCTCACTAGGGCGCATCTTTTTGTCGAAGCAGAATCCATTTCTGAGGTTTTTCAGTATTGGACCCAACACTGTTGCCAAAAATTAGGGCTTTCCACAGAAGAGCAATTTTTTAGTGAGGCCAGGCCTGGATTGATCTCCTCCCCAAAATCAAAGTTAGGGACCACATTCAAAGCATTTGGTTGGATAGAACTTTGGAAACGAAAAACCCTAATATGCTTCTTAACCAACATTGCAAGATTTCAGCTCCAAATCCAGATACAACATCTTGACCTGGTAAGATCTAAATATTTTGTATTTCCATTTGAGGTTCTCAGTTAAAATGTCTCATCATACCCATCTTGATGAAAAGCTTTAGGGAGGTGACAACTTCCGAGCTTGGAAGTATAGGATCTCCTTGGTCCTGGAAGAAAATGAGTTGGACTCCTATATCAACATTAGAGAAAATTTGAGATCTAAAATGGGCCTTATAAGAAAATGCACCAAAAATAAATTTGGTGAGTTGGAATTCAAGAACCAATATAATTTCAATAAAATGATTCAACATTAATGGTTGAATTGACATATTTGTCATAAAAGAAAACTAGTTTTTTGTTCATATTTTCGACATATCTCCCTGTGTTTTTACTCATATTTCAAGTGGGAGAGCTCGTTGGATGTCGAATTTAATTACACATCCAACGAGTACCCACACTTCATACTTTTGACGGACATCTCTACCCTAAAAACAAGAAATACCTGAAAAAATGCGACGATGATGTCATCATCACATGTTTTCAGGTATTTCTTGTTTTTGGAGTAGCAGGATCTATCAAAAGTATGCAATGTGGGTACTTGTTGGATGCATAATTAAATTCCACATCCAACGAGCTCTCTGGCTCAGAATTTGAGTAAACAAACAGGAATATATGTTGAAAATACGAACACAAAAGGTAGTTTTTTCATTCTTCCTCCAAAATTAATAACTATTATTTTATTATTTTGCTTAGGATGCCCATTTTAGACCCCAAGTTTCCTCTAATGTGAGGAGGTTCCATTTCTAGAGGGAGATGAGGCTAAGGCCTTACATAAGAAGAAGTTGGTTATGGCAAAGAGGATTATTGTTGATTCAATCAAGGATCGCCTCATACCACAGGTCTCCTCCCTAAAGACACCTAAGGCTACATTTTATTCCCTAACCAAACTTTTTAAAGGGAACATTAGAGGAAATTTCAACTCAAAATGGGCCTCCTAAAATGAATTAATAAAATAATAGTTAAAATAATAAAATAATATTTATTAATTTTGGAGGAAAAAAAGAAAAAAACTACTTTTTTATTTGTATTTTTGACATATCTCTTTGTGTTTTTACTCAAATTTCGATCGAGAGAGCTCCTTTCATGCGAAATTAAATTCTGCATCCAACGAGTACCCAAAAACAAGAAATACCTGAAAAAATGGAATGATGATGTCATCATTCCATTTTTTCAGGTATTTCTGGTTTTTGGGGTAGCGGGGTTGGTCAAAAGTATTCCGAGTGGGTACTCATTGGATGTATAATTTAATTCCGCATCCAACGAGCTCTCCCGATCGAAATTTGAGTAAAAGCACAGGGAGATATGTCAAAAATACAAACAAACAAAAGTAGTTTTTTTTATGATACCTATCCCCAAATTTATATTAAAAAGGTGTTTAAGACCTATACGGTATTTCAAATTTAAAGTAATTTCATTGGATAACACATGATGACATGGAATTTGAATAAAAGTTAAAAGGCCCATTTTGAGTTGAAATTTCCTCTAATGGAACATAAACCGGAAGATGAATCTGAGAAACCAACTAAAGAATGTAAAGATCCAGAATGCTGAGACCATCCACTCTTACTTTACAAGGGTCTCTCATATCAAGGAATAGATGGAAGTAGTGGATGAAGAAATAGAGAATGCAGAGGTTGTGATGACCACATTGAATGGTATTCCTAGATCATGGGCCTCCTTTATTCAAGGGATATGTTATTGAAAGAAGTTAGTCAAGTTCAGTAGACTATGGGAATAATGCTCTCAAGAAGAAGCCCAGATAGCATCTTGAGAAGAGAATATGGGAAGTGAAGATAAAGCTTTCACAGTACACTCCAAGAAAACCATAAGAAGTTCTCATCACTCCAGAGGTAAGCATTTCTCTAAAAATAACTCTAGAAAAGACATGTCTAGAATCAGATGTTATACATGTGATGAAGCAGGACACTTTGCAAGAGATTTTTCTAAAAGATAGAATAAGAAAAAAAACAACAAGAGAAGACATCATGCTCATGCTACAGAGGATGATGAACCATCCAAAAAGAGAAACAGATATGAAAGTGAAGACTCTTCTAGTGAAGAATAATATATCTTGATTTCTACTCTCATGGGAAACATCACACATGGAAGCAATGATTGGCTTATAGATAGTGTGGATTCCAAACATATGATAGGATTCAAAGAGTCCTTTGTAAATCTTTCAGAACATGAATCACCTCACAAGGTGAAGCTTGGAGATGACTACCAATATCTAATAAAAGGTAGTGGGGAATCCTCCTATAAACTAGACTCTGGAAAGTCTATGAAGATGCAAGATGTATTGTTTGTACCAGGTCTCAAGCAAAACCTTCTCTCCATATCTGCATTAGATGCAAAAGGAATGAGGGTTGCATTTATAGATGGTCAAGTCATCATGTGGCCAAAAGGAAGGACTATTGATGATGTGGTAGTGATTGGAGAACAAGAAGGAGGATTGTACAAATTAAAGGGCCATCCAGAACAAGCCTTGGTCCATGACACATTAGAGCCAAATGATCTTTGGAATAGAAGGCTTTCACATGTGCATTACAAAGAAATACCTCTGGCAAGAAAAGCTGTTTAAGGTCTCCTAGAAATTCAAGCAAAACATGATGGGGTCTGCAAAGGATGTGCGAAAGGAAAGAATACAAAGAAGAAATTTCCAAGTAGCGAGAGAAAGGCAAAAGGAATCTTGGGAATCATCCACTCCGATGTATGCGGTCCTATGTCATCAAGCTCACTAAGTGGGTATGTATATTATGTTTCTTTTATTTATGAATTTTCTAGGAAGACATGGATTTACTTCATGAAGAACAAGATGAAGTATTCAAAAAGTTCAAGAAATTCAAAGCCTCGATCGAGAATCACACTGAAAAGAAGATCAATACCTTTCGATCAGATAATGGTAGAGAATTCACTTCGAATGAATTCAAAGAGCTATGTAAAGACTCAGGGATTAAGATGGAGTTGTCCACTCCTTATAATCCACAACAAAATGGGATTGTAGAAAGGAAGAATAGAACTATCATGGAATCTGCAAGAGCAATGCTTCATGATCAAGATCTTCCTATGCATCTTTGGGGAGAAGCTTCTAGAATAACGGTGTATGTACAAAAGAGTAATCCACATAGAGTACTCGAGAACAAGACTCCTAAAGAAGTCTTATCTGGAAAGAAACTAGAATTCATCCATCTCATAATATTCGGATGTCTAGGGTACATACACATTCCAAAAGATAAGAGGACTAAATTAGATCCTTTAGGAATGAAGGGTATATTTGTGGGATACTCTGAAAGCTCGAAGGCTTACAAAATATACTTCCTAGGGTTCAAGAAGATTGAAATCAGTAGGGATGTGATATTTGATGAAGACACAACTTACAACAAATCCAAAAATAAACCCAATGAAGAATCTGATGAAGCAGAAGCACCCAGAATTCATGATACAACCATGAAAGAAGAAACTCAAGAAGAAGTTCAAGAATTTAAAGAACCACAAAGACCTATAGATCCACCTCCAGAGAAGAATCCTCATAAGAGGAAACCTTCTTGGGTATGAGAAGTTATCCAAGGTGCAAAAAAATATGGGGCTACAGAAGAGAATCATAGAGAAAGAAAGAGGACCAAATCCTACTCTAGGTATGTAGCACTACTATGTTATTTCATCGATAAAGAACCTTCTAATTATGAATAAGTGGCAGAACAGAAAGAATGGAAAGATGCTATGATCAAAGAGTATCAATCAATCATGAAGAATGATGTTTGGGATGTTTTCCCAAGAATATAAGGGAAGTCAGTTGTAACTTCCAAATGGATCTACAAGATCAAGCATGCTGCAGATGGTAGCATAGAGAAATATAAAGCAAGATTTGTCGCTTGAGGTTTCTCCTAGAAATAAGGAATAGATTATGAAGAAACCTTTGCACCTATATCCAGATACACTTCGATTAGATCAATACTTGCTCTGGCTATAGTGATGGAATGGAAGATACACCAAATGGATGTCAAGAGTGATTTCTTGAATGGTGTAGTGGAAGAGGAAGTGTATCTAGAGTAGCCACTTGGTTTCGAGACACATGACAGGGAGTCTCATGTTTGTAGATTGAAGAAATCCCTATACAGTTTGAAATAGGCACCTAGGACATGGTACGATAGAATTGACAGCTTTCTATCCAGTTTGGGCTTTACCAAGAGTAAAGCAGATTCCAACCTTTACTACAAGGTTGAAGATGGAAACCTAGTGATGCTCCTACTATATGTAGATGATATGTTTGTGAGAGGTATGGATGGGTTGATTGCTGGTATGAAGAGAAAGATTGCTGCTAAGTTCAAAATAAAGGACTTGGGTATGATGCATTATTTTCTAGGTATGGAGGTGTGGCAGAGTGTAGATGGAATCACCCTTGGACAAGGGAAGTATGCAGTAGAGATCCTGAAGGGGTTTGGGATGATGGACTGTAAGGCCATGACCACACCTATGGCATTGGACCCGAAGCTATTGAGTGATGTTTCATATCAGAAGTTGTTGACACCATGATGTATCATCTGATGATTGGGTCCTTGATGTACCTGATGAACACGAGACCAGATATTTGCTTTTTTTTGAACACCTTGAGCCAGTTCCTAACAGATCTGAGACATGTTCACTTGACTACTGCAAAGCATATTCTTAGGTACCTGATAGGTACAATTGATTATGGGCTCAAGTACGAGGTGAATTTGAAGATTAACCTAGAGCGTTATGTTGATTCAGATTGGGCAGGTAGTCCATCGATAGGAAGAGCAGTTCATGATGTTGTTTCAGTATGGGATCAGTTGTGATCTCTTGGTTTAGTAGGAAGCAATCCTATGTGGCACTGAGTACAACTGAAGCAGAGTATGTCGCAGATTGTTTAGCTAGTTGTGAGTCAGTATGGCCGAGGAAGCTACTTTTTTATTTATTTGATCTCCAGATGGATGCTACTTGTACACATTGTGACAACCAGAGTTGTGTGAAGTTGTCAAAGAATCCAATGTTCCATGACAATTCAAACCATATTGAGATCAAGTATCACTATATCAGGGATATGGTGTAAAGGGGAGCAGTGAAGCTCTAGTATGTTGCAATGGATGATCAAATAGCTGATTTGTTGATGAAGCCATTGGCGAGAGTGAAGTTTGAGAACTTCAGGGGGAAGCTTGGTGTTCTCTATATTGAGGTCCCTTCCAAGGGGAACTAATGAGTCCAGAAGCCATTCTGACAAGTAGGTCAGATGTAATGGATGAGCCATTCTATGATGGTGAGAGGATTGGTTCCTTCCATGTCAGATATGAGTGCTAAGCCATTCTAATATGATTGTAGGATTGGTTCCTACATGATCAGATATAAGGGCTACTGCCATTCTTGGAATGGAGCTTCCTAGTGAGTTACTAGGAATACTTGGTCTAGGACTAAGGGCCTTTCTGAGACAATTGTAAGATGTAGTCTTACATGATTAGATGTGAGTGCATGGCCATTCTGATGTGATTGAGGGATGTGCTCCCACTTGATCAGAGATAAGGGCTATTGCCATTCTGTCATGGTGAGAGGATTGCTTCCTTCCATGGTAGATGTGAGTGCTGGCCATTCTAATGAGTAGGTATGATGTAAGGGATACTACCATTCTCTAGGAGAATGGAGGCACATGGTCAGTTACCAAGTAGCTCATTCTGTGACTAGGGGCCATTCTGATGTCACTGTAGGATTGGTTCCTTCAAGATCAAATGTGAGTGCATGCCATTCTTAAGAGTAGGCCATATGTAAGTGTTGTTCCTTTCTAACAAGTAGATCAGATGTGAGTGCTAGCATTCTGATGAGTAGGTCAGATATAAGGGCTACCAAAGACCTATGAGGAGGTAGACCTACAACCAGCATGAAAAAGGGCTGGCTCTGAAGATCTTCCTGTGATGAAAAGAATCATAAGATATCACATATGATGATGACTTAGTGATGATCCATATTGAGCTATGATTTAGATCTAGTTATGATGTATCTGAGATGATCTAGATCGTGTGATGATCTAGATCCAACAGTGATGATATAGATTGAGTGATGATCTGGATCCAGTGATGATGATCCAGATTCAGTGATGATGATCCAGATCCAGTGATGATCCAGATCAAGATGAAGATGAATTGAAGATGAATATGACGAGAAATTGACGATGACCTAGATGATACAGAGAAGACTTGTACTGAAAAACTATGTCGGGAGAATACCTTCCTAGTTAAGAGGGAGTGTTGATAAATATGTAACTTTGAAATGTATTCACTTGTATTTCTTATGTATTGTAACCCGATGTTTATTCTACGATGTATTTGTAATGTAATTGAGTCATGTCATGCCCCGATGTTTCGATCGAGAGGATCTATAATGTAAACAAGTCATGTCAAGTTATTGTGGGTAACCCTCCTATTGATCAAGGGTTAAAGTCCCTGTAGTTTTGTATCACTAGGGTTATTAGACTCTCCTAGTGAGATCAAACCTAGTAGGGTTTAGTCATGTCAGGAATTAGTATAAATAGAGAGATAGCCTCTCTATTTAGCACACACTCACTCACACTCAGTTGTAGTGCATAGATGAGGAAGAGAAAGACATTATGGAAAAGAAGAAAGAGGTTACTATTGTCGGGAGATCATCTTACTGTTTTGGGGTTTTACTTATGGTTCTGATTCTATCTTTGAGGAAGTTGGTGGGTTTTCTCCATTTATGGTTTCCCCAAGGTAAAACATTGTGTTCATTATCTCTTGTGTTTGATTGATGTACTTGTTGTTCTCTTAGTTAAAGATGCTAACATAGTGCTAGCTTGAATGATAAAAACTAACAAAGATTTAGTACCTCAGACACGTAGTGTCCAAGGATGGAATCTCAATCGACCAAGATAAGGTAAAATCCATCATGAAATGGGCGGATCCTAAAAATGTATCTGACATTAGATCATTTATGGGAATCATTGGATACTACAAGAAGTTCATAGAAGGATTTTCTAAGATTTCCTACAGCATAAATTCTTTACAAAATAAAGGAAAAAAGTTTGAGTGGACTTAAAAGTGCGAGGAAATTTTTAACAAATTAAAACACCTATTAACTATTGCCCCGATCTTAAAAATTACTGATCCATTCAAGGATTTCATCATATTTACCGATGCTTGCAATGAAGGATTAGGTGGAGTTTTAATTCAAGACAATTATGTTGTAGCTTATGAATCCAGAAAACTAAAATATCATGAGAAGAATTATACGACATGTGATCTAGAACTTGTTGTTATTATTCAGGCCTTAAAAATGTGGTAACATTACTTAATTGGAATTTTTTTTTACTTATGTCAAAGAACATAAGCCTTAAATATCTATTTGACCAACAAATTTTGAATGCAACACATGCCAGATGGTTATCGTTTCTAAGAGAAAATGACCTCGAAATAAAACATATAAAGGGAAAGGAAAATAAAGGAGAAGATGTTTTAAGTCGTGATGCGGATTTACTATGTGCAAGTAGCACCTACGAATTTGATCTGGAAAATCAGATTCTAACGATTGGAAATTCTGATGGGGAATATCATAGGTTAAAAGAAACGATTGTTAAAAATAAACAAGAACAAGTAAAACAACCTTTAGCCTAAACCAACAAGGACGATTGTTGTATAAAAATAGGCTGTATATACCTAACATAAGAGAAATTAAATAGATAGTCATGCATGAAGGACATAAAATATCATACTCGGGGCATCTGGGGTATCAGAAAATGATTACCATGATCATAAAGGAATTCTTTTGGCATAACATGAAAAAGGAAGTGGATGGATACTTAGATCGCTTCCTGGAAGGTCACCAAGTTCAAGAAGAGCATCAACATCCAGCAGGATTGTTGTAGCCATGACCCATTCCAGAATGGAAGTGGGAGACCATCAGTATGGATTTCATCACCAGACTACCCAATAATTTTAGACAACATGATTCCATCATGATTTTGGTTGAGAAATTAAGCAAAGCGGATAGTTTTACACCTGTCAAATCTATCTAAAAAGATGTTAATATTGCAGAAATATTAATGAAAGAAATATCTAGGTTATATGGCATACCAAAGGTAATAGTCTCAGATAGAGACGCAAATTTTGTAGGCAACTTATAGAAATCCTTGTTTAAAGGCTTGGGTAACCAACTAAAATTCAGTACTCCATATCATTCACAAATAGATGGGCATACTGAAAGATTGAATCGCGTTCTAGAGGACATGCTAAGGATTTATGCTATGGATAAACCAGGTAAGTGGGAAGACTGCCTACATTTGGTTAAAATTGCTTATAATAATAATTTCCAAGTTTCTGCAGGTATGAGTCCATTTTAAATTATATATGGGAGTAAGTGTAATAATCCAATCTCATGGAGCAAACCTTTTGATAGATTAATGTTAGGACTTTATTTATTAAAAGATATGGAACTAACCGTAAAACAAGTACAACATAACTTGAAGGCTTCCCAAGACATGAAGAAAAATTACATTGAATTAAAAAGAAATCCTAGAGAGTTATAGGTGGGTGATCATGTATACATGTAGGTAAATCCCAAAAAAATTACCTTGAGATTGGGAAAGTATAATAAATTAGCATCGAGGTATCGCGGGCCATTTGAAATTCTAGCTAAAATAGGGTCGGTTTCATACTAGTTATCTCTGCCACCCAGTATTAAAGTACATAATGCGTTTCACATTTCTATATTGAAAATATATGCTCATGATGTTTCTCATGTGATTTACTGGAATGGAATCCAAGTGGAACCAGAGAGAGAGTTCCAAGGGGGACTGGAGTGCATTCTCGGCAAGAGAGAACTTTTACTTTGGAACTGTACCATTAGAAAGGTAAAGGTGCAATGGAAGCACCTTACTCTGGAAGAAGCTACTTGGGAGCTGGAAAGTAATATGTTGGAGGAATATCTAGAATTATTCCAAGAGGCTGACATGGAAGAATAAAAACAGAGGTTATAACACCGAGGACAGTGTTATCTCTTAAGGCAAGGTGTATGTAATACCCCCTTATTAAATAATTTGTTATTATGTTGGAAAATACCTTGATTATTACTTTATTATTCTTTGACAAGAAAGTCAATAATAAAATGTTTTGTAATAAAAGATTCCCTATTTAATTAAATATGATGAAGGGGAACAAAAGTGGATATATCTGTTAAAGAGTGTTTGCTAACCTACAAGAGGAAAATGACAAGTGACAAAGACCACTGAGTGAGAAATAAAGATGTAGGAGGAATCATTCCCAAAAATCAGGCCTATACTCCTAGTTGAGTTGTTAAAGAGAAGGAGGTTCATAAATGACCAAGTCCTAGGAAAACTACTATTTACTAGTCTGTCCATGAGTAGTAGGAGGAGAGCATTGGACAGGGGATTAACAGCTGTGTAATGAAAGAGGGGTCGCTTTAATATTTTTTCTCTTGTGGTTCAGCGAAGAGGCTTGGGGGTTCTCAAGCAATTAATTTGGCTACTTTGGGAGTTGGTTGGGAGGAACAACTTCTCCACTTTTGTTTTCCCAGCGTTGGTGCCAGGTTCCACTTTTGTTCTCAACTTTTCTTATGAATAATTTTAGATGCATTTGGAGGTATATGTGAAAAGTTAAATTGTAGTTATATTTCCAGGAAATATTGTTTATCCATTTATGAAATACCATTACCCATGTTTCATATATCCTAGATCTAATAAATATTGAAGTAAAATCTACCTTCGTTCTCAGTTAAATCACTTTTTTTATGCTTGAATGATTTAGAATTTATGAGTATGCATCTAATGGATTGAATCCTCTATTTTTACACCGTATTGAATGTTCCTACTATGTATTTCCTATCTATATTGATTTTGTAATTCTTCCTTAATTATGAATTACGATTTCAGGCTTTCAAATGAAACTATAATGGTTGTTTATAGCTTAGATCTTAGTTATTCAATATTATGGTTGAAAATTGTTTTACATAGAGAAACCATATTCAAAACCTACAAAGCTCTTAAGTAACTTAGAGTAGCTGGTTAAATGTTACCAAATCACGTTTAGATGATGAAATCAAGGGCATGGATGTAAGCACAAAGATAGTTTCCATATCTAATTAACTTCAAGTTAATTAAACCCCCAAATAAACTAGAAACTCATTAAATCCGCAAAGTTAGACATTTATCCAGAAATATTAGAAGATCGACGGTTCACATAAATTTTCGAATTTTGAGAAGGAAGATGCATAATGTGGAAGCAGAAAGTCAAGAATTAAGTTAATGGAGCTTGAAGTTTTCAAAGTAAGATTTCTGCATCAAATAAATTGACGTTTGAGATTTTATCTGCAAAAAGATCAACGACTAATATTGGTTACGAAGGATTCATTGTGGAAATTACAAAGAATGAAATTAATGGTTAGGAATTAAGCCGCAAGAAATAAATGAAGTGGAATGTATAAAAGATATTTAATGGAATTTGGTGTTTTCTACACCCTAGAGTCCGTGTGTGGAAGGCAGATGGCGGGAGGCAGAAAATGGGAAAAAGTTTAAGGAAAAAAGTTGTTTTTCTCATTTTTGAGATCCGTAGCGGAAGGAGGAAAGAAAGAAATTAGAAGGTAGAAGATATAAAGGAAAAGTGTTTTTTCTGTAGGTTTTCCAATTTCTGAGGTCCATAGCAAAAGGAAGAAAGGCAGAAGCTGGAAGGAGAGAAGCCAAAAGACCAAGTGATCGTTTCATGGAGTTTCTGACTTTCGAGGTGTTGATCCTAGATTTGTTATCATTTTTGGCAGATAAATTACTTATTTAACCATATATTTTATTATCTTTTGTATATTTTATGACACGCATATCATTATTCAACATCCAAAATGAGTGTTTTTAAGGTTTATATAAATTATTTTATTATTATAATTTTTATGGTTTTATTAATTAAAAATAACATTATTAAAACACATTTGATGTTATAATTGGTTTATATAATTGTTTGCAGGTTTGAAAATCTCTTTGGGCCAAGTTAATATGCAAAACACATTCATCTCCAGCATGATCGGTGCCCATTATATCCATCTCATGTCCCAGCCTTCCATTCAACACTCCATCTAGATCGTCCATCATACTTCACGATGCTGAGAATTAACTTCAGGAATTTAAGACGTGAAACAACTACAAACCATTTTGTTGTTGACACACCTAGGTGATAGCATGATCATCATTCTAGAAGGATTTCCGATGCATTGATTTCTCCCAACACCAAGCTATTCACTTCCCATGCATTCAAAGTATGGGGCATCTTTAGTCTAGAAGGATTGCTTGTGACCTCCTCTGCCTGACCCCAAACTACAACCATTCTACACGTTTAAAGAATAGAATGGCATGTGTTCTAGAAGACCCACTATGTACGATGACCTTTCTCACCACCATTCCATAGTTGTGCTAAAGAAGGATTAGTGCACCACCTCTGCAAATAGTTCATGCCGAATATAAGGAGTTGTGCACCACATCTGAACACATGTTTTGCTAGAGAAGGAACCTGTGTGTATGCTATCCAATGAAATGAACCAGACTCACGCTAAAAAAGGGAGATGCTTATGTGATGTCTTGTGATCAGTTAAATTCCATTATATTCGACTAAATTTAGAGAGCAGTCAACCACTAAAGTGTCTACTTTCTCATATCATAAATCATTATATAAAGCAGTCGCTATGAGAGAGCTCGGTTAGCTAGAAAATCAGTCAGTTAGCAGAGGTAGGAGAAGAGTTCTTGCTATTATTTACTCTTGAACATTGTACTTTTTTTCCACCATCTAAATAAAGAATTGTATGCTTTTTTGTTGAAGATTGTGTTTAAGTAGAATTTAGCTAGGCATCGCCCCTGATTGCTCAGAGGGCCCCTCATCAACCAGAGGTTTATTTTATTTGTTTAGCTTAGTTTCTTTTCTATTTTATCTAGTGTAGTTTAATTTCTAGTTTTTTTCAATTAGATTATAGGAAATTCTATTTTATCTATTTTCTGTAATACATTAGCTTAGTTTTATTTCGAAGTTAATTAGTTAGATGCGCACATAACTTGCTTTCAATTACATGTTTTCAGTCATTTTGTTTCGAGTCATTTCATTTCCAGCATTACTTTCAGTCTTTGTTTTCAAGAATATAGAATAAGTTGTTTTTATGAATTTATAATAGATTCAATTTTGTTATTTCTTTTCCTATTTTGAATTTATGCAAGTTAATTTCTAGTTGATTTATTAGTTTAATATGCAATGATTCCTTTTGTTCATGAATTAGCTTAAGGATAATTTGTTGTTAAATAGGTTTATTTACTCTTTCGATGCGTTAGAATTACATCTACATGGCTTTAGCTGAAGATTAGTTCATTTAGGTTAGTTTTTACCATTTTAACTGTGCAGACTGTCATTGAGACAACCTATTAAGTCTGTTATTCAACCAGCCCTTTCAGACCCACAGTTCAGTCTGTCATTCCGCCCTTAGGTTTGTTTTTAGTGTTTTTTTATGTGTTTAATATTGTTTTTAGTTTTGTTTTGTGAATGTATGAATTATGGTTTGATTGTAATATTTAGATGCTAGTTTTTTTTAACATTAAACTTAAAGTTTAGTTGTTTTAAATTATTTATTTAAGTTTTATCATTTTCCCTACTTCTTTTACCTTAAACGAGGTTTAAGTTATTCTTAAGTTTTGTTTCTGATTTTGTGTTATTGTTGTATGGTTTTGTGTTTATTCCTTTTCAATTGATTTATTTGTTTGCATGTGAGATTTAGAGTTTTCTTTAATATGTTTTTAGGTTGTCTTTTTTATGTTGTGTTATTGTAGAAAGAACTTTTAGGATAGAACCTAAAGTTTTGTTTATTAAGTTTTCTACTTTCTTCTTTTTAAAGTTTTCTTGATTAAGTTTTATACTTGCTTATTTTATTAAGTTTTCTAGTTGCTTATAAGTTAAGTTCTCCTTGTACCCTAGTTTTTCGTTTGAATAGTTAATTGTTGATTGTATTTCAAATTAAAGTCTATTATCAATTGTTTAGCTTATTAGTATACCTCAGTTTAATTACTTTAATAATTACATTTTTGGAGTTTGACTTAGTTTTTCATTTTGAAATATCTTTCGATATTTTGTTTGTTAAAATATTTACACGACACCCTTTACCTTCATATACATTTTGTGTCAACTCTAAGCTTACCCACCCCTGTTGATAATTACAGAATAGGTGGATTAATTTAGACATAATAAAACACCCAACACTTTTGGCACCGTTGCCAGGGAGTTGTTCTGTAAGGTAGAGTAGAATTCTTTATGAAGTTTAGTAATAGGTTGGTAGCATGGGAGCAGTAAGATGAGAGGTAAGAACTTGCACATCTATTATAACTGGCACCCAAAAATCCAACAAAAATTATGGCATAGGTTTTCTTAGTTTAAAAGTATTTCATGAGTAGAATTAGAGATCCTTAGGGTAGATTTGTTAATACCAGAAACGTTACTGTAGTGTCTACTAATTACCATAGGGGACGTAATTACCCAACTACTAACTCACCATAAAATTATCGAAAGACGCCTGTAGGAAGTAGTTCTACCCTGAAACCTAAAGAAATTCCCTTAGAATATCTTACTGGAGAAGCCATAGAAGGAGAAGGAACCTTGGCAGAAGATCATAAGGACCCCGTTCCTGAAGAAGTTCAATAAGAACAACCATTAGAAGCCCATATCACTCAACTAGTTTCAAATACAATTAACACAACATTTTCACTAGTAGGAGACCCAAATTTTGTCAACTTTGTTGATCCTGCTCAATTAAAATCTCTTGTTGGAACCTCAGTAGATCCAGTTATTTCGCAAATTGAAACTTCTATAGTAGAACCTACTATCCCTCTAGGATTCAATAAAAATACGGTTGATCAGAGGAAGATATCTCTCGAAAAAGATCATTGGGACACCCCATCATCACCTTGAAAGCAACCTCCTAGGTATATTTACCTTAATAATCCAGCTTATATGGAGAGACGAGAAGAAAATGAAGATCGTGATGAAGTTAGAAATGAAGAAGGAGAAGGGGAAAATCAAACTGAGGATACTTTTGGGTTCCCTATCTTAGATACAATGCAGGATGTAACCATGAAAAACATCCCTCCTTTCTCCTTACCTACTTTCTATGGAAAAAGTAATGAGGAACCGAACACATTCCTATTTGAGTTCAATATTTTTTGTAGGAGTTACAATTATCTACAAGACTCTCAAAAACTAAAACTCTTTCCCACTACACTCAAGGCTTCCTCCTTGAGATGATTCATTGGATTAGGAGAATGCACTATTAGGACTTGGGATGATATGAAAACCTCATTCTTACAAAAATATCAAGAATACTGAAAACTGGAGGACACTCGACATGATATATTCAAGATACAACAACTTGAAGATGAGAGATTAGAGGATTATCTCAAAAGGTTCATTTATACATTACGTAAGTCTAAATATAATGACCTCTGAAAAGATGAAGTACATACACTTTTCCTTAATGGGATCTCTTAGGAATTTTTAGCAAGTATTAATCTCATTGCAGGTGGCTATGTTTCCCATAAAAATTTTGCACGGATCGATGACATGTGTAAAAATTATTCTAGGAGTGGAGGGAAAGTTACAATTTTTTTTTGAGAGACTTTCAGTATAAATATAAGAGGAAATGTTCCTAGTTTAGGACGTATTATAAGAGTAGAGGTAGGAAACCTCTTGGAGAATTATAAGACTGATATATTATAAGAAATGGGTTCTCAACTAGATGCTTTACAAGACAAGAAGAGGAAGGATGAAGAATGAGAAGCAATGAGTATTTTTTGTCCAAGATGTATAACTAAACATCCCCAAAGGAAATTTCCATTAAACAAAATCTCTATTTGTCACAGCTATACAAAAGAGAATCCAACAAATATCTGCCCATCCTTGACTAGGTTGCAAGCCATCTATAAGAGTGGGTAGGTAGCTGAAATATCTAGGAGGCCTCCTTGGAAACCCAAAGACCAACCAGCATATTCGAACTTCCCAGCACAACCTACACTCTATTATCCTCTGTATCAACCACCTCAACAATGGAACAATTCTAGTTGGAAAATTTGGCCACCTCAGTATCCTCCTCCTCAATTTCCACAACAACAATAATTGTCACAAGGATGGAGAGGACAACCATATCCTCGGCCACAATTTGTCCCTGCACCTAATCATCCTTATCGTCAGAATCAAATAAATTTCTAGCAAATGCCATCTAGATTTGTACCTCCAGTTCTTTTTATCACACAACAACCTCATCACTTTCAAAATGCAAATCCTCCTTGATCGACATTGTTACTTGGACAGTCGATACCTAACCCTAACAATAAACTAACTCAAGCTCCTAGAAGCATTGAGTTGCAAAATCTTCTCCCATACCTTTTCTTGATTGTACCTGTACATGAAATTCAATTACGATCAGGAAGAGTTGTGAATAATAAACCCAAGTCATTAGTTATCATTTAGGAACCAAATGAAGAAGAAGATTCAAGTGAACCCATGAATGATTCTATTTTGGAGGATGTGAAAATTCCAAAGGTTTCAGTACACACCCATCTTCCACAAGAAACTATGTAGGAGAAAAGAATTCCTCCATTTCCAGAAATATTAGTAATAGAAAAACCTGTAGTTCATCCAGAGTACAACATTTTGAATGAATTAAAGAATATTTGTATTAAAATCCCTCTATTACAAGCTATCAAAGATATACCAATCTATAGTACGGTAATAAAATATCCCTATATTAAACGTCCAAGAAAGAAGCAAAAGGACCCTCTTACAATTCATGTTATAAGAGAAATGTCTAAATGTATGACAGGTCAGTCCCGGATTGCAAAACATATAAATCCAGGAGTCCTAGTAGTGACTATAATTATAAACAACACCGCCATAGAGAATACATTAATCAATTTAGGGTTCTCTATTAACATGATGACCACCGTAGTTTTATAATTTTTACAGTTAGGATAGTTTCTTAGACCTACCCTTTCCATCCTAGAACTAGCAGATTCCACTACGGTAAAACCCACTGGAGTCCTAGATGACATTGTTGTATTAGTATCTTCATGGGAATACCCTGTTGAATTTATGGTCTTAGAATCAAAGGATCCTTCTAAAGGACATCCTATTAGCATGGGAAGACCATGGTTAGCTACTGCAAATGATTTTATCGGGTGTAGGGATGGGGAGATGACTATTTCCAATGGGTTGTCCACACAAAGACTTATTTTATACCCCTCATCACAACCAATAACTAAAAATTCATGGTGGTTAAATTGTTCTTTTTGGGATGAATACTTTGACGATCTCTCCCTTCCTAGTGATTTTTCTTTAGCACTTCAAGAGAAAACCACTGAGAATGTATTAAACCAGTTTGCTTCTTTGACAACCTACACATATTTCCCTCAGTCCTTTTGCTCAACTCGATCATATTTTTGGAGATGAGTTTCAAGAGAATATGGCTCTCTTAATGTTGATATAAGCACCTTGTTTGTTCACAATTGAATAAATTACAAGACCATATACCATACCTTATGAGGTTGGCCCTAAAAAATTCTTACATATAAACACAGGATTAAGTGAAAACCAACAAGCACAGGTGCTTAAAGTTATTAAGAAACATGATGGAGTATTTGAATGGGAATAAACTGATATGAAGGGTATACACCCTAATACATGCATTCATTGTATTTATATGTACCCAAGCATGTTACCTCCAAGAAATCCACATAGGAGGATGAATCCTACTCTAAAGGATATAGTAAAAGAAGAATTACAAAAAATCCTCACTTCTTGTTTCATTGATCCTATTTTCAACAACAAATGGGTATCTCCTTTAGTATTAGTTCCGAATAAAGTTACAAGGAAATGGCATATTTGTGTTGATTTTAGAGAGTTAAAAAAAGCTACACTTAAATACTACTTTCCTTTACCTTTTATCGGTCAAGTATTAGATGCTCTGTCAGGTAAACGGTATTTTTCGTTTCTTGATGGGTATAGTGGTTACAAATAGATTTTAATAGCACTATAAGATCAGGACAAAACCACTTTTACATGCCCTTGAGGAACATATGCTTATCAAGTTTTTCCATTTGGCTTATGTAATGCACCTTGCACTTTCCAGTGAACAGTATTAGGAATCTTTTCTGATCTTATGCGTGACTGTGTGGAGGTATACATGGATGAATTTACGGCCTATGGTAATAATTTTCAAGAATCCTTTGACAACCTTGAGAATGTATTGATCTGATTTCAAGAAAAGAATTTATCTCTCAATCACAAAAAATGTAAAATGTTACTTACGTAAGGTATAGTTTTGGGACACCATGTTTCTTCCCAAGGAATCAAGGTAGACCCTACAAAGATTGAAGTAATTGTTGGCCTTCCCTATTCCAAAACTAAGAAAGAGGTAAGAAGATTCCTTGTTCATGCAGGATATTACCATCGCTTTATTGAAAATTTTACTAAAATAGTTGCACCAATGTTTAAGTTACTTATAAAGGACTCAGAATTCCAGTGGACAAAATCTTGTCAAAATGCTTTTGAGATATTAAAAGCTAAACTCTCAGTGGCACCAATACTTAGGGGTCCTGATTGGTCCCTCCCTTTTCACATGTCTATCGATGCCTCTGATATGACCATAGGAGGAGTCCTCGGCCAAAAGGAAGGACAAGCACCTTATGCCATCTATTTTATTAGCAAAAATCTGACCTGTGCTGGATTAAATTATACTGTTACTAAAAAAGAAATTTGGCAGTAGTTTATTCTATTAATAAATTTCATCATTATATCACAAGTTATGAAGTTTTTGTGCATACCAATCACTCTGCCATTATATTTCTAATGAATGAACCAATTACCAATGGTAGAGTGACCCGGTGGCTTCTTTTATTGCAAGAATTTAACATTATCTTCATTGACCAACCTGGTAAAGAAAATATCATAGCAGGCTTCCTTTCCCATATTCAACATGAAGACAATACTAAACCAATTGACGCCACTTTTCTTGATGAAAGTCTATTTTTTGTATCTATTCAAACCCCTTGGTTTGCGGATATTGCCAAATATCTAGCAACTAGGAAAATACCAAACCATTTGTCTCCACATGAGAATTGTTGTATTATAGTTCAAAGTTATAATTATTCTTGGGTTGATAATGATCTCTTCTGCACTGGTCCCAATATTATTATTTGACGATGTGTGTGGGAGGATGAAATGACAGACATCCTCCATGCATGCCATGATGGACCATGTGGAGGACATTTTTCTGATAAGAGGACAGCATATAAAGTATTACATTTTGGCTATTGTTGGCCAATAATTTTTAAGGATGCTGCCAAATATATTAAAGGATGCGATAGTTTCCAAAGAATGGGTAGACCTACGTCATCTGATCAAATTCATTTACAACCCCAAGTTATGATTGAACCTTTTGAGAAATGGGATCTTGATTTTGTAGGACTAATTTCTCCCATGTATCATAAAAATAAATGTATCTTAGTTTGTACGAACTATATCACCAAGTGGGTAGAAGATAAAGCATTAGTTAGAGTCACAGAGAAATCGGTGGTAAAATTTATATATGAAGAAATATTCACTTGGTTTGGTGTACCTAGAGAAATTGTCATAGATCAAGGTATCCCGTTTGCTTCTAAAATAATGAAAGAAATTACTACAAAATATGGCATGCGACATTCCAAATATTCACCTTATCACCCTCAGGCTAATGGTCAGGTAGAATCAACTAATAAAGTATTAGAAGGTATTTTAACTAAGACCATTCAGTGACATCATAAGGATTAGGCAGATAGACTCCCAAAGGCTTTATGGGCCTATAGAATAACATGGAGAAACACTATCGGACATACCCCCTATGAGTTAGTGTATGGAAAACAAGTCCTTTTACCTATTCAATTTCAAGTTAAAACCTTTCGTATGGTAGCACAATTAGGAATGAATTTGGATGAAGCACATAAACAACAAATATTGCAGATTAATGGGTTAGACAAAATTAGACAAGATGCACTTCAAATAATGATGTTAATACAAAATGAACAAAAAAAATGGCATGATAAATTTATTAAGAAAAAGTGGTTTAATATTGGAGATTGAGCAGTACTATTCGATTCATGGCTTAAAAATTTTAAAGGGAAATTAACTACCCGTTGGATGGGTCCATACGAAGTAGTTACAACTTTTGACAATTGATGAGTAAAAATTAAAACAATTGATGGCTCGGAAATTTCCTTTGCAGTAAATGGACATAGACTTAGGCTCTATCACAAACCGACACCTAAATGGGATTTTATACAAAATGTTTTGTATAAAACTAAAATGGAATTAGTTGAAGGGGAAGCTATTCCTCCTCCTCCTGATCCTTGAAATTTTTTTTGGGTTATTATGACTTGTATATATATGTAAATATGTGCTTGTTGCTTTGAATAAATAAGAGTTGTTTCTAGTAGGTTATTTACACATGACTCTTTTTCTTTTGTCTTTATGAATAAATTGAATCATCTAACAAGTGGTTTTGTAGTTTGATTACAAGTATATTATCTCTATGAGTAGCTAACAAAATATTATTTGGACAAGGAAAGTATGCTAAACACTTATCAGGTATTTTAATCTTTTTAGGGTACTTTCAACATTTGCAGCTTATATGGATAAATTTTTTATATCAATCCTTTGTATATCATACTTCACCAGTTTTTCTATGATTCATATAGTTTCTCGTATCTTGATTCAGACATGTATATTTTTTATTTATTCTTTTTAACAGTTGCTCAATAATACCTACTTTCATTATCACATTTTTCACATCCTTATTTTTTTACTTATGGATTACTAGTTCATCCAATACTTGTTATCAAAACTTATCACTTGATTATTTTGTTGATAACTCAAAATTAAGTGGAATTTTAATCCATGGGGAACATTACTTTACTTTATAAAGAAGAAGGACTTGTGGGTTAAAGAACAACTTTTAGTTATTCTCTTTTGACATGTTTTATGAGTCTCGCCATTATGAAATTACTTATAACTTTATTTTGAAAAAAATGAATTATGTGTTTAGCAGGAATTAACACACTCTAGTACCAATTGGCTTCCATATATTTAATATCATTATATAAGGTAAACCTATTGGGATACTGAATAGGCCTGCTAGCAGCGAGTCAATGCTAAGTAAAAATGTTACAACAAGAAGCTTGATAAATGCAAGTAAACCCGTCGAGGTACTGAACAGGGTCGCTGGTAGCGGGGCTAGGCTTGCATGGTACCAAGATAAACCCACCGGGGTACTGAATAGGCCTACTAGTAGCGGGGTAATATCTGGTAAATGAGATCTGGTTAACACACCACTATACAATTAGTTCATCAAATAGTGATCATATATGAAAAAAGTTTCAAAAAAATTACGTCATGGTCATTTGTTTATAAGGTCATTCGAGAATGGCTCTAAGTTGAATTTGTCCTAGCTGTCTAATTTTGCATATACCTAAGATATCATTATCTTAGAAATGGGGCCCATCAATGTAAATCTCACACACTCTGGGATACACTTAAAATACTTTATGATGACAAGATATCTTGTCAATAAAGCATGGATGGCTAGTTTTTCCCTATGGCATTCTTTTAATTATATTAGTCACATTTACATGTTCTTTCTAAGCACTATTTTATTTTTCATGAATATACATTTCTGAACCATTTTCATTTACTAGTTAGTTTTTTTTTTTACTAATTCACAGCATGCTCCCATTCTTTCTATTTTTCTTGAACAATCATTTCTTCTCTCTATGTCTTGAGGACATGCCATCTCCTTGGTTTGGGGGAAGATGGATTTAATTTGAAAATTAGATTATTTTTTATTTTTGATAAATCTATTTATCTCTAACAAATGATAAGTATTTTCAGGAATATAAAAAGTGAAATTTGGTTATAGCTTGAAGCATATTTTATAGCAAAATCCAATATGGTCTTACCATATGAACAATCAAATGAAGGCAAATGAAATATCAAATAGAGATCTGAGAAAAATGGTGATATTATAGTATTTATGATTAAATTGATTAACCAAATTTTGTTTTTGGGAAAAAGAAATTTTACTTCCATTCACTGTTTATAATTCTATTCTCTTACCTAATCATGCATGAAAATGATTAATCTTTTTGTTATTCAAAATGCGATTTATGTTTTGGTGTTATATATTCAACCCACCCAAATTTTTACTTTGGACATGGTTGAACTAATTTTAACCCTTATAAATGATAAAATTATTTTGAACATAAGAAATTGTTAGAATAATCAACCCATAGTTTCCTACATTAGACATTAATTTAATTATTTTTGTCTTATTACCTAGTTTCCTAGATTCCATTCTAGGCTAGTTTCCTTCTACATGTCCTAAAAGTCAACACATGCTAAGACTGAGTCATGGAGTGCTTTGGAAACATATTGGAAACCCAATTTAGCATGTCTCCATACCTCTTTAGCTTTGCCACTTCAATTAACCAATTCGTGAGCATCTACCTAGATTTGGAAAGAACTTTATGCACCTATGGGGGATTTGACTAGTTTTGGTAAGCCTGCTTTTTTACTATTTCGAATGGAATATTTATGCATTCAATTATCTCATGTAATTATATATTACAGCAGCCTATTACTTCATAAGGTTGGCTATTGTACACTTACTCAATACAGATTATTGTTATGCTCCAATTTCAGTCTCCTTTGGTGTGAATTTTGCATGTTTGATAAGCAATTTTGTGAGTGTAATTGTTCTATATATTGGGTTCAATTTCCACATGGTATGAGATCCTTTGTAGATTGATTTATCTCCTTCCAAATTGTTATTACAGGTTTGACATCATTGACTGGGAGTGCATTCTGCTGACTGGAGGGCAGAGTTTCTGAGCTTATAGGCCAATCTCAGGAGATCATCTTGACTTCACTGAATTTATTTGCGTGGAAATATGAGATGGGGATATTGTTGAGAGAAAAAGGTCTCTACAGGTTGAATATGGAAATTGAGGCAGATCCCAATGTATTTGCAAAGAAAATTAAATGGCACAACACGAGGGATGAGGCCTATGGTCTTTTGTGTCTGAGCATTTCAAGAGACCTCCTCTTCCATCTTGATGGATTGAAATCACCCAATGAAGTGTGGGAAAAGCTAGAATATATTTTTGGAAATATATATGCGATGAAAGGGAATCAAATCAAGAATGAGTGAAAACGATATGGTCATAGGGTTACCAAAGATCAAGTTTTCTAAGGGAGTTTGTTAAGGTTGTATCCTAGGAAAACACCCAGAGCACAAGTATGAGAAAGCTAGTCATGAGAGAACCTATGCACCTCTTGAGATTATCCACAGTGATATTGCTGGTCCTTTCCCTCATATGTCCATGATTCAAGACAAATATGCACTGACCTTCATAGATGACTTTTCCAGGTATTGTTGGGTTCACTTCCTAAAGCATAAGTATGAAGTTTTGACCTCTTCAAAATATTTAAAGCCTTTGTTGAAAACCAGTATAGGAGGAAAATCAAGATCCTCGGATCTGACAATTGTGGTGAGTATGTCAAGTCTAAGTTCATTCAGTATTGTAAATATGCAGTTATTTAGATGCAACATTTGATCCCTTACAAACCACAACAAAATGGTGTTGCTGAGAGAAAGAACATATCACTGAAGGAGATGACAACCTACATGATGGAGGCTAAGAATTTTCCACCAAATTTTTGGGTCGAGGATATAAACTATGCATCCTAGATCCAAAATAGGGTGCCTCATAAGAAGCTTGATTGTGTGAATCCTTTAGAATCTTGGTGTGGGCACAATCCATATGTGACCAATTTCAAGATTTTTGGCTCAAAGGCTTGGGCTAGAATTCCAACTGAAAAGAGGAAGGCTTTGCAACCCCAAAGCCAAGAGTGCCTATTTGTTGGGTATTCTAAATATTCAAAAGGGTACAAGATGATCAAATTTATCACTAATAAATATTTCATTGAAAGAAATTTTCAGTTCCAAGAAGAGCCTTTAGTATCAGTTGAAGTTGGGGAGTCTTCTTCACCACCAGAACCATTGATTGTAAGTGGAGAGACTAATGAGTTTGATGATTCTGATATGTATGTTAATTATTATTTGATTGGAGATCCTATAAGTCTTACAAGACCAAAATATGCAGCAAATACCATTCATGCAGCCGGGGGACTAGCTGGAAATCCTAGTGACACTCGGAGGACTAGATCTCAATTTGAGAGTTCCCTTTGTGTGAAATATCCTCTATTTGTTGAGAAGTGCTATCTGATGGTTGAATCATATTGATATACATATTAATGTGCAGCACATTATCTAATATGGCAAATATCCATGAAATAATAATTCATCTCACTCCAGAAGAACAACACTTGGGGAACTAGTTGATCTTCCCCCAGGGAGGAAGATGGTTCAATGTAAGTGGGTTTTCAAGAATAAGGTTGATGCTGATGGTTCACCTTTGAAATATAAGGAAATATTGGTATCCAATGGATACTCATAAGTACATGGTATTGAATACAACAAAACCTTTGCACTAGTGGCAAATATGGACTGCATAAGGCTAGCTCTAGCCATTGCAGCTTCGAAGAAGTTGGAAGTGCATCACATGGACGTGAAGTGTAATTTCATAAATGGATATCTCAATGAGTATATTTACATGTAGAAACCTGAAGGTTTTTTTTCTAATCCATATTTAGTGTTCAGGTTAAAGAAATCATTGTGTGGCATCAAGCAAGACCCTAGGGCTTGGTATGCCAAGATTGATGGACTTTTGCGATGACTAAGTTTTGTTCGATGCAAGTATGATCATAATGTCTATTTGAAGCCGATTCATGGTTCTTTGATGATTATTGTATTGTATGTGGATGACGTACTGATTACAGGAAGTTCAAAGAAAGAGATTGCCTCCTTGAATGATGTAATGAACCATAAATTTTCTATGACAAATTTGGGATTCTTGAGCCAATTCTTGGGTCTTGAAATTGCCAAATCCCAACATGGAATCAAATTACATCATTCCAATTATTCTTTGGATTTTATGAACAAGTTTAACATGAAATATTGCAAGCCAAGCAGGACTCCCTTCCTTTCAGGAGTTAAGCTTGAAGAGGCAGGTTCTTTTCCTATGGTAAATAATACACTGTATAGGAAGTTGATTGGGTGTTTAATTTATCTTACACACAATAAACCTGATATATCTTATGGATTTAGTGTGGCTTAAATATACATGGATCAGCCTGATGAGATCCATTGGAGAGCATCCAAAATGATCCTAAACTTTGTTGAAGGAACAAGAACTCATGGGATCTTCTACAAAGAAAAATCTGGTCTTGATTTTATTGGGTTTACTCGTAGTGATTGGGCAGGTGAAAAGACAGATCAAAAGTATACATCAGGATATGTGTTCAAGCTTGTAGAATAACCAATCAGCTATTTAAGGAAGAAGTAGAGTGCCATAACACTCTCATCTACAGATGCAGAGTATAGAGGAGTTGTAAATGCTACAACTCAATGTTTGTGGTTGCAGAGGATACTTGGAGAATGTGGCTTCGAATCATAGTTTTCAACTATTATCTAATAGGATAATCAGATCACCATTCAAATATTGAACGATCCAGTTAAAATACACTGAACCAAGCACATTGAGATCCATATGCACTACATCAAACAGCTTGTGCATGATTGTACCATTGATCTACTCTTCTGTGCATCTTCAGAACAAGTAGCAGATATCTTCACCAAAGTTTTTTGTGAGAATACTTTCAGCAATCTTAAATCACTATTGGGGATTTGTGATCATGCTATGAAGCATGATTGATGACAATATTTCCAAAATTTTGTTTTTCCTGTCCATGTTTAAGGGAGGATTTTCCCACTAGGTTTTTCCCTCTTTCCTTGGTTGTATGGAGAAGCAGTATGTAAAGGGTGACTAAGACTTGTTGCTAGAACCTATATTTTTCTGATATTTACTCATAAAGTTAGGATTAAGGGGGTTTTTAGAATAATCAACCCATAGTTAATACATTATACATTAATTTAATTATTTTTGTCTCATTACCTAGTTTCCTAGATTCCATTCTATGCTAGTTTCCTTCTACATGTCCTAGAAGTCAACACATGCTAAAAATGAGTCATGGAGCACTTGGGAAACATCTTGGAAACCCAATTTATCATTTCTTGTTTATTCCAGATTCTCTAAAGTGCATATCTTATTTTTCTGAAAAGATGCATTGTTTTATTTCTGAATTAATGCAAAAGGAAAAGCTAGACTAGGTGTATTTTCCTTGTTTTTTTCTGACATCCTCCTCCCTCCTTTTCTCCAAATAAAAGCATATATGAGTTGTCTTTCCATCCCTCTTTATATTTCCCACTTGACTTAACAATGTCGTGGGCATCTACCTAGATTTGGAAACTACTTTATGCACCTATGGGGGATTTGACTAGTTTTGGTAAGCCTTCTTTTTTACTATTTCAAATGGCATATTTATGCATTTGATTATCTCATGTAATTATATATTACAGCAGCCTATTACTTCATAAGGTTGGTTATTGTACACATACTCAATACATATTAGTGTTATTATACAATTTCACTCTCCTTTGGTGTGAATTTTGCATGTTTGATTAGCAATTTTGTGAGGTGTAATTGTTCTATCTCTTGGGTTCAATTTCCATAGAACTATTAAATTAAGAATGTTGAAAACCCAATGAATTCATTTTTAAATTTCAAACAACATGTGACATGAAAGATATGTTAATTTTAAGTTACAAGTTAACAAAGTGAAGTTTAAATTACCTTCTTCATCTACCAAGTTGAAGGAAGTTGTTAGTTTGCCTTCTTCATAAATTTTTTTTCTTTATTTTTGCTCAGCGGGACCTAGCATTTCTCCAATTTTGGGGAATGTTGATCCTATATTTGTTATCATTTTTGGTAGATAAATTACTCATTTAACCATATATTTTATTATCTTTTGTATATTTTATGGCACGCAGATCATTATTCAACCTCAGGTATGAGTGTTTTTAAGATTTATATAAATTATTTTATTATTATCATTTTTATGGTTTTATTAATTAAAAATAACATTATTAAAATGCATTTGACGTATTAATTGGTTTATATAATTGTTTGCAGGTTTTATAATCTCGTTGGGACAAGTTAACACGCAAAACACATTCATCCTGCTTTTCGCACAGTATGTCCAGCTCAGCATCTAGCTCGTCATTCAGCGCGTTGCATGAAAATTGCTGGTGGTTTGCTAGATGTCGAAATGTGTTGCTGTAGACTCCAATCCTAAAGCACACTAGCAGATAGACACTTCATTCACCCTATATCGATGCCTAGCATATCCAGCTTAGATCCCAGCCTTTCGTTCAACACTCCGTTCAAATCAGCCATCAGACTGTGCACTGCTGAGAATTAACTATGGGCATTTAAAATTAAAAAAAATTGCAAACCATTTTGTTGTCCATGCACATAGGTGATAGCATGATAATCAATTTAGAAGGATTGTCAGTGTGTTGATTTCTCCCAACACCAAGTTGTTCACTTCCCATGCCTTCAAAGGATGGACCGTCTTGAATATAGAAGGATCACTCATGACCTCCGCTACCTAAATCCAAAATACCACCAGTTTGTGCATTTAAAGAATAGAACAACCTGTGTTCTAGAAGACCCACCATGTACCTTGCTCTTGCTCGCCACCATTCCACAATTGCACTGAGAAAGGTGTCCTATGCCACCTATGCATATCATTGATGTTGAAGAGAAGGATTCATGCACCACATCTAAACAGCTGTTGTGGTGGAGAAGGAACCTATGTGTATGTTGTCCAATAAAAAGAACAAGACTCGCGCTGAAGAAGGGATATGCTTATGCGCCGGGCTGTGATCAGTTAAATGCCATTATAGTAGACTAAATTTAGAGAGAAGTCGACCACTAAAGGGTCGAATTTCTCATCTCTGTAAATCATTATATAAAGCAACCCCTGTGAGAGAGCTGAATTAGCTATAAAATCAGTCATTTAGCAGAGTTAGGAGAAGAGTTCTTGCTGTGATTTACTCTTGAACATTGTACTTTTGTTCCTCCATATGAATAAAGATTTGTATGCATTGTTGTTGAAGATTGCATTTAAGTAGAAGCTAGCCAAGAATCACCCCTGATTGCTGAGAGGGCCGCTCATCAACACGAGGTTCCTTTTCTTTGTTTAGCTTAGTTTATTTTCCGTTTTATCTAGTGTAGTTTCATTTCTAGTTTGCTTCCATTAGATTATATTAAATGCTATTTTATTTGTTTTCTTGTAATACATTACCTTAGTTTTATTTCTAATTTAATTAGTTATATGAGGGCATAGATTGATTTAAGTTACTTGCTTTTAGTCATTTTGTTTCGAGTCGTTTCATTTCCAGCATTACTTTCAGTCTTTGTTTTCAAGAATATAGAATAACTTGTTTTATGAATTTAGAATAGATTTAATTATGTTATTTCTTTTCCTGTTTTGAATTTATGCAAGTTAATTCGAGTTGATTTTTTATTTTAATATGCAATGATTCCTTTTGATCATGAATTAGTTTAAGGCTAATTTGTTGATAAATTTGTTTATTTACTGTTTCGATGCATTCGAATTACATCTGCATGGCTTTAGCTAAAGATTAGTTCATTTAGGTTAGTTTTTACCATTTGAACTATGTAGAATGTCATTCAGACAGCTTGTTCAGTCTGTTATTCAACCACCCCTTTCAGACCCACAGTTCAGTCTGTCATTCAGCCCTTAGTTCCATTTTTAGTGTTTTTTATGTGTTTTAAGATTGTTCTTAGTTTTGTTTTGTGAATGTCTGAATGATGTTTTGATTATAATATTTAGATGTTAGTTTTTTTAAACATTAAAGTTAAAGTTTAGTTGTTTTAAATTATTTGTTTAAGTTTTATCATTTTCCCTACTTCTTTTACCTTGACCGAAGTTTAAGTTATTCTTAAATTTTGTTTCTTAAGTTTTGTTTCTGCTTTTGTTTTATTGTTGTATGGTTTTGTGTTTATTCCTTTTGAATTGATTTATTTGTTTGCATGTGAGATTTAGTGTTTTCCTTAATATGTTGTTAGGTTGTATTTTTTATGTTGTGTTATTGTCAAAAGAACTTGTAGGATAGAACCTAAATTTTTCTTTATTAAGTTTTCTACTTGCTTATTTTATTAAGTTTTCTAGTTGCTTATAGGTTAAGTTCTCCTTGTACCCTAGTTTTCCATTTGAATATTTAATTATTTATTATGTTTTAGATTAAAGTCTATTATCAATTGTTTAGCTTATTAGTCTACCTTAGTTTAATTACTTTAATAATAGCATTTTTGGAGTTTGACTCAGGTTTTCATTTTGAAATATCTTTCGTTCTTTTTTTTCTTAAAATATTTACATTACACCCTCTACCTTCGTATATATTTTGTGTCAACTCTAAGATTACCAACTTTGGTTGATAATTAAAGAATAGGTGGATTAATTTAGACATAATAAAACACACAACACAAGGTCTGTAGTCGAAGGTAGAAAGGCAGAAGTTGGAAAGCCAAAATAGGAAGTGATTGTTTTATGAAGTTTTTGAGTTCTGGGGTCTGCAACAGAAGGGGGGAAGGTAAAATTTAGAAGGCAAAAATATGAAATACCATGTGAACATTTTATGAAGTTTTTGATTTTTGATGTCTGCAGTGGAAGGTAGAAAGGCAGAAGTCGGAAGGCAGAAATTCGATGCAGAATGCGCAATGTGAAAATGACAAAGATTCAGTTAACATGACTTGGAGTTTTCGAGATACAATCTCTTCATCAAATCAACATCGATGGTCAGGGTTGAATCCACATAGATCAATGCTATGGAAATCTAATGCAGAATGCGAAAGATGGAAAGGGGTCAAATGAAGGTATCAATATGTTAATTTTTCAAATTTCGAGTTTTGCTGGAAGGAAAAAGGAATAAAAGTTAATTTAGTGTGGAAATGACTATTCCGGTTGCAGAGTGGTCCTTAAGCTCAAAAATGAATGTGCAAGGATGAATTTGACCATTAATTATGACCAGGGATTCTTTTTATTTGTATTTCTCATAACAGTTAGGAATTTTTATTAATATGTCTTCAGATATATCGTTATATAAACTTTTTTTTATATTTGAAAATCGAGGTATGTTACAGAATTTTTTTTTGTATATTTAAAATTTGAGGTATGTTGCAAAAAAACAATTATGTTATAAGTTGTGTTCCTATTTGTTTCTTTCACTCTAGAAATAGTGTTTAGGATTCATTGAAAAATTATAGATCTCCTCATGACTATGGTCAATATAATGATTTTTGCATAAATCCAACTTCTCATGTTGGAGTAAAATGTTATATGATGTACTTCCAATGTTGACTTGATAAGATGTTTGGTTAAATTACATCCTAAATGTGGAGCGTTACCATGAATCATGCTATGTTTGCATTGATTTCATGTATCTCACTATGGAACATGATATGTGAGCATGAGATCAATGTGGAAGCATTGTGAATATTCTACCAAGAAGCCAATAGTAATTCAAGTGATAAGAACTAGTCGTGGTGCAAGTGATTACATCATCATGAGTAGAAAGGGGGTTCATTCAAAATTTGACCATGGAGTGTGATATTTTTTGTGAAGACGAAGACAACATGATTTGAATCCATTGCAAGCCAAGGCAGTGGAATGGATTATTGTGTAGTTATGATGAAAAGTAGAACCATGGGAGATGAAAGGGTAGTTTTATGTGTTATTTAATGCTTTGAGATAATGGCCAACTAAATGATGTGAAGGAGACTATGGAGAATGGATTAATGTATGTGTGGAAAATCAATTTATTGTAGTCACCCTAATTTTTCATGTTATTTTGTGAAACATGTAAGAACAAAAATGTTTCGGAAATTATCAAAATACTTAACATTAAACTTTAAGTCTAGTTTACTTAGAAGTTAAATAATCACTATTTTGTTTAACTTATAAATTTCACCCTTAAACATTCCTTAATGTTTGCAAGTTTCTTTTAATATATGTGTACTTATTTTTAATATATCTATCATAAAATCATAGAAATCTAGTTTTCTTCTCGAGAATGTTTCTTCAAATTAAATTTATTTAACAAAGCATTGAAATAATCTACAATATTTGTCTCAAATATTATTAAATTATAAATAACCTAAATTCTAATTCATTTTTAGTAACCTTTTCTTTATTTGTTTTCCTAAACCATCATTTTATGTTTTTAATTTATTCTTTCGGGAACATTGATTCAGATATATAAAATTACTATATTTTTCCCCTATTCTTTATATGAAAATTGGAAGCATAGGAAAACAACACTCCATTCTTTTTCATAACTTCTTAAAATATTTAAATACATGTGCAAAACATATCTACCAAAAACCTATCTAGATGCACTGCAATTCTTAACCTATAACCTCCCTTAATAATGATCGGTAAATAAATGATCAAACTAAAGCATATTAATACATATTGCCAATAAAGAATACATAAAAACATGAAATGTGAATGTATTTTGGTGCATATCTATGGTAGGTTTAGATATTCATGTTAACTTGATTTTTCGCAATGTGTTGGTGCATCTTCTTCTTGTACTTTCTCCTCCAAACATTGACCATTTTATTCTTCTTCATGCTCTATATTTTTTACTCTGGAATTTTTCTCTTAATTTTTAGATTCACTTTTATCTTGGTCTTATTATTCATGTTTCTCAATACTTTCACACATTTTTTATATGCTTTAGACATGTTATAATTAGTTTCAAAAACAAAAAAAAGATCAATGTGTTTCTCATCATGCAAAAATGAAATTTCTTTCATTAAAAAGGTTGCAAATATATTTTTCATTGGTTTGAATTCTTATATTGTGGGAATGCATGAGACCCCCTTGTTTTTCTAATCACTACCATTCTCACATTTTTCAATACAACTCAATAATAATTGATAAATTTGGATCTCTTCAAGGCTCCACCTCATAAAAAATATATCAATAGGATCTTTATAAACAAGATTCATGTCATATTCTTCTATTCCATTTTCAATACTTCACTACTTCACATGCAACTAATACAGTTGTTTTTATCTTAACAAATGTTTATATAAGGTAATATTCGTATGCCTATTCTTCATGTCCTTCTTCTGAAATCAAGAGATAATCCACTTCTCCTTCTTCTTCAAGTAGCACTCTCTTTCCAAGTAACAAATAAATAAGTTGTTATTGTTGCATCATAGTCAACCCACTCTCATTTTAAAGTTGTTCATCATCATAATTTTGTTCAAGTGCTTCAATATCTATTATTGAGTGGTCATAATTATCATCATATTATCAATTCATTTCATCAAGGAATACTACTTCATTGGCAGTTTCTCCTTCATATTCTCCAAAAATGTTTGATGGTTCGACTAAACAATTTATTTCTTGATTTGTGACTTCAGCTTCATAGGTTGCTTCATTGGAATATGCAACATAAAATTATGTATCTATATCTTTTCCCTCCATCTTTGCATTTGCACTATGGGCCTTACTAGTGATGAATTTATCTTATATTGTAATGACTTTGATCTACACAATCACCAACTCACAAACTTTAGGAATTGACCTGAACAAATGTTTTTGACCGTGCAAACTATGATTTGTAGAAATGAGGAAGAAAACTAGGGATAGATGCATCCCCCATTTTTTTATTTAACTTCAACTAAATGGAATCACAACACCTAAATTATATTTACCAGCACCGATTGGAAGGAGGATCCAATCGCCTAAATTTGTTTTATCAGTTCTGACTGGAAGGATGTTGCAAATCCTTATTCCTTTCCCCATACAACCTACCTAATATGTTTTACAAGCATGAACTAGAAGGAATATTTAAATCCCTTATCCTTTCCTCATTTGACCTCTCTGATATATAAATAAGAATGTATAACAACAAATTGTGAATTACCTTGACTAAAAAGTGCAATTCTTGTAATCCTTTTGATCTTCGCCCAGATCGATCAGACACAGCCCCAAAGAAAGTAAGGTTTGCTATGACACCATCTATCAACCTCACCCATATTCCACCCCCTCCATATTCGACACCATTTGTCGAAGAATTTATACTTACTTCGATAACTACCACATCCCCATCGTTAACTCATTCATATATGCAAAAATTAAAAGCGCCACTAAGGGATCACATTCAAAAAGATAATGACCTCCAAATTTTTTAGACAACTACCATCTCTTCTCCGCAATTGGAAAGGTATGATAGTAAATGGACCTTCTTTTGTAAAGGAAGAACACAATTCCACTTTATTCATCCTCAAAATTGTCGACCCCCTGTAATCATCCATACATGTTTCATAAGTTGTTGGATACACTAAAACTATTATACAAAAAGCCTTTACCCAACAAGCAATATTGTGGAATAGAAAACTTCCTCCTTCATCCATCAACATGTTCATTAACCAACATCCCCACAACAAACTCCAATTCTTGAACCCTACACCGCCAACCGCATTATAGAACCCACTGATACCTTATTAGTATGAAATTTTGGATTGACTTTTACAAACAATGTCGACCAACCCTTACCACATGAAGTAATAAAATTACTAGTCGATTCAAGATTACACCCTTCACCTATTTAAAAAATTCCAATATCATCACTTGTGACCAAAAATGTTCCCACTAATATTTAAAATTCTCTATTACAACTCCAACTACCGAGGAAAATAAAAAAGTAGTAGATAATCCATGAGAAAATCTGAGAGAAACCAATAGACCGGGTAAAGAACATGAATGACAAGAAATGAAACAAAAAAAAGAAAAGAAAAATATAGAGAAAGAACAACAACAACATCAACAACATCTACAATGGTTACAACAACAACCACTGATATTAGTTCATTTAGATCTGCTTGGTCCAACAGTTACATTCAACCCACAGAAATCCAAAGAAGAAGAACTATATCTACTGACATATGCAATTGATAGGGAATATAAACGCAGAAGAGTGAAGAGAAAATAAAAAATAAAATAGCTAACAACAAAAGAGAATGTATTTTTATCCAAGCATGAGAGCTTAGCACAAAAATTTATCACAATTCTAGAAGGGACCGACTCTGAAAATCCCCTTGACAAAGAATACATTGGTTTTGAAAGCATTGTGTCAACAGTTCAGGAGAAGTTGAAAGAAATGAGACAAGAGTGGGTCGAGAAAACCAATGTCTTTCTCATAATTAAAGTCACAACATTTAGCAAGGCCCACAATCTATTACTGCCATATTTTGCAGGATCTATCTTCACCAAAAATGTCTTGTGGAACTGGTACACCTACTACAGTCATGTGTTCGAATAAATGCAAAAGACGTGTGAACTCATCAATTCACTACAAAACTGTTGACCAGACACCAATGAAGCAATGGAACGAACCATTAATGACTAACTCATTTTAGAGATCAATAATCTTAAAAAACTAGAGATACAAGAACATCATTGGATCATCCAGGCCCGAGCTAGTCTATCCAACATTGGCAAAATCACACCACAGCTCCAACGACTACTTCAACCTGTTATGGAAAAAATGCAACTACTAAGGACCATCATGATTAACATATTAGAATTGGATATTCATAATAATATGGAGAACTTGTTGAGTCTCACTACACCTACTATCGACATACAAAATTCTGTCCACGCTTGGGAAGATTACCAACAGAAAATATTAGTATATGTTGAAGAAATTGTAGAAACATTTGTTGCCACCTTTCAGACACCTGGGTTACGTGGCAGAAATCTTCAAGCCACTTGGTGTGTCCTTGGGGCCAAGTCTTGAGTCCAGGCTGTCACCTTGTTCTTGACTCCTCCATTTAGGCTCAACTCCTAACAAAGCCAAGGGGTGTAGACCTTATTAATTTAATAAGGAAAAATTATTTAGTATGATGATGGTATTAAAGAGTAAGTCTTTTAGGATTTTTTATTTAACAATTTTGAACAACAAATAACATCATGAGATAATCACAAGTACACATGAAAATGACACCCAATCACATATAGATTGAAAGAAATAAACAGTTGACCAATGCCTTGAAAATGGAGTTGAAAAACAATTAAGAGTGCTTGCAAGTGCTGGTATGAATGTTGTGCAATTGTATCTTGGTTAATTTTAAATTAATGTAAGAAGATGAGTAATTTAAATTAGGCAAGGGGACTCCAGATATAACAAGGGGGTACTTGAAGTATGTCCAAACCTAAACTGTCACGGCTACCCACAAGGAATATGTGGGCTGAATGGAGTCTCTAAGACTGTTGTTCATAATGAACCTAAAGGTGTAACAGAGATTGACGCCTTGAGGTCAATTTTCAGGAGTTCCCGCTTCCTTTGGGTATTTTTCCACTGTAATGGTTTGATCGAGGTTGTTACGAAGAGAAATTCATATGGCTTGGGGTACCACAACAGACAGCTTGACTCCATAAATCAATCTTTTCCAATATGTAATAGAAAATAAATGTCTAACACTAATGGATCAGACCTCGTACCTTATTCTAGACGGTTGACGTAGATCCTCGTTGAGCTTTCAAACTTCATCTTGAATTTATAACTTACTTCCTCAACAACAAGTAAACAATACAAGAATACTATATATCATGGTGTTAGATTTATTCTTGCATATATAATCAACAATGTATAAGCACTTGAAATACTCCCATGGATAAAATATTCATTCAAACACACATTATTGGACAGGAAAGGATATTTCTATTAGTATAAATGAGAGATTGCAATAGATACAACCTCTGTCGGCATGTCTGTGAACCAGATAAACTGAATCCCCCACTTGGGCCTCCACCACCTCAATCCTCCATCTCTCGATAGCAAGCTCACGAGCAAAAGGAAAGCTTGGGAAGAAAAAGAAAGTGCTCCAAGGGACAAAGGGATGCAGACTCAAGCATAAGTTCTGGCAACAACGGACTATAGTTTCTTTGCTCTCAATTCTCTCATATGCCTTCAATGTACCATATAGTTCCTTATATAGCTTTTCAAAGGGGTAATGAAAGGTTGAATCTGAGTGATCTCAAGGCATAGGGAAGGCTAGGAGTCAAGTGAGTCAGATCCATGTCAAGGAAAACTCCAAAAGGATTTGGATTTTGTACACATGCTGATGTACGTGGTTTTAGGGGTCAAACCCACGTATATACGCAATTATAGGTTTAAAATTTGCATGTATCATTTTTCACATGTTTTTAGGGATGATCAAGGAAACATTAAAGGACAAAAAATGGTCCATGGGGTCTAAGAGTCTGCAGCGGGATAGGGGAAATCCATACAAAGTGTGATTCACCTGGAGTGGTAAAATCAACTATAACAGAGGTGTTGGACTTTTTCCTGATGGTTTTTCAAGAGGATAGTGAATCCTAATTATTCTAGTCACTCAAGTGCTTTTGATGCGTCTTGACTGATCGTACGAACTACATCCAAGTACAAAGCATACACACTGGAGTCTTTTTTATTTTTAGCAAATTTTAAAATAGGTGTTCTTGTTAAAAATAAAACCCCCCAAGAACCTCTTTCGATCCAAGTGGGACTCAATTGGGGAATCAAGGAGGCGTTGATTTTATTTTGAATAACAAAATAATTAATGAAAATAGAATCAAAGATACACAACACCAGTTTTCTAATTAGTCCTACCACGCATCTCTTTCCCCTTGCGGGTCAATCAGGAAATCGTGCGGTAAGTAGTATGATTACTTTCAAAATTAAAATATGGAATAATGAAAAATTATATCAAAGTATACAATCATGCATGTCAGTACTAAACTAGAATAGAAAAAAGGAAGAATGCAAAAAAAATGAAACGAATGCAGATCCCCCCTCGAGGGATGGGGAGAAGGCTGGAAATAGCCTACTCAAGAAAATATTTTCTTTTATTATTATTGGTTATAATATCATCAAACTAAAATATCAGAAGCCTCTTGGTCCTTATATGGGATGAAACCAAGATCTTACAACTTTCCAAATTTTTTAAATTTTACTGAAAAGGGAGACCCCTTGGGGGATTTGAACTCTCCCGAGGCCACTTTTGAAGAATAGATTATTTTATTTTCTGTTACACCTGATAAAAAACAGAAAGAATGTGATAATAAAATATTCCCAAAAGCACTTTAAGAGTACCTTTGGTTCAGCCTACCTTAACTCAAAAAAGACTACGTTAAAACTAGCTAAACAGGTGAAAAAGGAACCAAGGAAAGCAAGATTTCCTTGGGATATTATATTGTTTTTTGTGCATCCAATGAAATATGTAGTGATTATAGATTTAATCTTTTTTAAAATAGAAAAGGAAATCTAGATCATGCAACCTACTGATTTTCTTTAACTCGCCATGCCAAACGGATGATTTCCTTATGCTAGATCTAGAATGCTTAATGATACTTTTAAGAAATGAGATATAGACTATGAGTTTTGAAATAGCATATCTATGTAAATTTTAATTTAATATAATATATCCAAATTATAAAAAATCTTTCGAACACAGTAACCAGGTAAGAAAATTGATTTTTTTGAAGGAGAAAGAGAGAGAAAGAGTGTTGGAAGCCTGGGAATGTTGGGATTCAAAGTCTTCTTTGGTGGAACACCGAGGGATTAAGTCATTCAAAGGATCTTGAAGATGAGGAAGATGAAAACCAGCTCAACCTTTTCTACAAGTGAGATCACCTACAATTTAAAAATCCTTGCACAAACAGATGGTTAAAACATAGGTGCTGCTGGAAGAGATAATTGGAAAGCATGCAATTAAACTAAAAATACATGCAACTCCAATAGATCCAAAACAAGAAAATAGTAAGAGCATAGATCAAACTAAAATAAAATATTACCCTAATAGGAGGGATCTCTCTCCTTCAAGGCCAACAATTAACCATCAAAATCAATGATAAATAACATAGAGTATACCTAATAAGCATTTCACAATCATGATCCACATATGAAGAGCATTACACCATAGATATTGCCTCCAAAGCTTCTTTATTCAAGAATAATAAACAATAACACAGTACAAGAGAAAAAACACCTCAATTCCAGTTCTAACTAGACTGCAAGAGGTGATCTGATCTTTATTTATACAAAAAATAGGAGATCCAGCCGAGGGGGGTGCAAATCCCAAGGAGATAGACCACTGCAGTTGAAGGAGAGTCCATCAATGCTGATCTGAAGCCGAAGTGAGCTCCCAATAAGCCTACTTGTTAACCAGGGGGTTGATTGAGTTGACACATCAACCCACAGACTAACACATCAATCCACAGAGCTTCCAGGGGATCCCACATGTGTGGAGGAGAGAGAGAGGGTGAAATTCCTCATAAAAGATTATGAATTTTATCTCTGGATCTATCCAGATGACCTCCTTCAGTTAAGGATCTGTCAGATCCAGACAATCTGGTTTAGATTTGACTAATTTTAATCAAATAGGCTGAGAATCCACTAATCTAGTATTTTGGATTTTCTCCATTATTCATCAATTTATTAATTAAAATAATCAATAATTGATTTTTTGGGGCTTTCTAACCTAGGCTTTCTAACCTAAGCAATAGGAAATCACTCAAAACTAGGAAATAGTGGGTCTATCGGTTTACCAGGTGCTCTTTGCTTGAAAATGAGCACCTACATGACTGAATCTGACTTCTGAGCCCACTTTATTACAAAACAAATTTTCCCAATTAAACTATTAGAAAATAGCCTAAGTTTTGGAAAAATTAAATTTTAATAAAAAACACTGAAAAATTAAAAAAATTAAAAAATTTAAAAACCTAGGGGGACTTAGACATGTTCATATGATTCAACCAGAATGCCTAACATGTTTATACATTGACACATAGACTCTAATAACCTCAATAGGCCTAAATTCCAATCCAACTACCCCAACTTTGGAGGTATTGAGTGAAAAACTCAGAAATTATCAGTCGTTTATTCAACAACAAATAATAACCAATGGAAAAAACACCCTGCACTGATCGGATTGAAAAATAAAGTCTAAGAGACTGAGTCTTTTACAGACACTATCATGCTATAACATTTATTAAAAATCCCCCAAGGGGCCATGAACATGTGATATAGTACAACAAATTTTCCCAGAAACAAAACTGAAGGTCTTCTGAGGTCTGAACAAGTTATCGTTGTTCGGTTCAACATGATCACTCGATAAAAAACCACTAAGTACAATGTAATGTCCCAAATTTTGCATTGGGTCACAATGGCCCAATCACATTTTCCATATTCATGAAATTTGTCAAATGGATGCTAAAATTTGAATTTTGGATCAATTGTAACTTACATGGGAGAGGAAGAGCCAAATGGGAGTTTCATGGACACTTGTCTAGATTCCCCTTACATTTATGACATCTATGACACCAATGATGGAGATTCTATGACAGTTATGACACAAGTCAGATCTGAAGGCTGACATACTGACATATTGACATGTCAAAACTGAATAGAGCATATTAGAGGTCAAATTTGGGAGTCGGAGAAGGCCAAGAGACTCCTACTCAAATTTGGGAGAAGAGGGAAGGTGAAGAGAGAGGCCACATGGCATAGCATGAGAAGCCACACCAATTCAACTTGGATTTGGTTTATGGATGGATTTAGAACCTTATAAGACTAGTAATTTTTATAAAATAAAGGTATCAGCCATGAGAAGAGGCTTTTTCTCATTTGTGAAATTGTCATTTGTGAATTGTGAGAGCTAGTGGATGACTAGTTTTCTTGCTTAAGCCAATTTCAAGGGTGAAAGATTCCCATCCTAGTTGGTGTTTGGAAATTCCACTCAGGTATTTCATGGAGCTTTAATGGATTCTTATTTTCAGGTGTAAACTACAGGAAAGAATGTGGATTCTTCTATTGCAACACTCTCTCTCAACTATTTCCAGTTTTCACACCATATTCATGCCGATGGAGGGATTGTGCTTTGGGTGAGCTATTGATCTATTTGGGGAGGATTATAATGCTCATTATATTATGTTCTTATTTATATTCTCTATATTTAAAGTTTATAATACTCTCAGGTTGAAATACCCAAAATAATTGATGTAAAAATGTTGGACAATGAAGAAATAGTGTCATTTCCCCACTATCTTGTTGTGAACCATTGTAATGCTGATGATTTTGAATTGGGAGAGCCTTTGATTGTAAATTTATGATTTAAATCAGTTCAATATTCTCTTTTATTAATTCTCAAAAAATTTCAAGTCGAAATTCCCAATATTTGTATGTCAAAATGACTTTTAGTGAGCAAACAATGACCATTTCCACTCCATTTTGATATATGCCATGGTAATGCTTATTATTTCGAATGGAGGAATGTATATTTGATAAATGTATGATGTATGTAATTTAATTCATGTGTATTTAAAGTCTCATGTTCAGTACTTAAGCATTGGAGGCCATTTTACTCATTTTTATTGCATTGGGAGAAGATTTGGTTTATTTTCCCCAAGGGTCGAAATTGTGACTTGGGGGTTGTTTTGGAAAGAGTCATAACAGACTGTATAAACTGAACCATGATGCATATGAGAATTTTAAAAGGTCCCTTACACATAACCAGTGTCTGTTCATAAATTCAAGTGACTTTGGGATCTTTTGTGAAGCCATTTTCGGCAATTACCCAGGGGGAATTGGAGCCCCAATTTGCTAGTAAAGACTCCTACTTTGAATAGAACATTAAAAAAATTTGTAGAAGTAATTTGGAGTTCAAAAAGCATACATGAGAATTATATTTAAATTATATTATCATTCATGTACCTTCAGAAAAAAATTGGAAGCATTTGGGTCAATTTGGAGGTCTAGACATCAAAACTAGTCAAGAGCCAAAAAAGTGAAAAAATTGGAAAATTGGGCATTTTGATAGAAAATTCCAAAAAGGGGACATTACAGTGGTATCAAAGAATGGTATTGGAACCTATTGAACTTATGGATGGTATATATGAATTGAATAAATTTATTAATCCATGTTGTTATGATATGTCCAAGAAAGTTAAGCAATCATTCAAATTGGCACATAAAACTATTCATTGTGAAGACCTTAATGATTGGTTGAAGAAATTTATAAAAAATAATTGAAATAAGAACTCACTAAGGAGTAATAATAAATGCACAAGTATAGAGGAGACCAAGGAGCTACAAATTTATGTGGGTGGTGAAGAAGAAAAGGCATTACATGAAGAGGATCGAAATTCACTCCCAAATGACTTTGAAAAAGATGAGGAAACATCACATGAGAAGGAAGAAGAGTACCTTGAAACTATTGAATATCATTCTAAAACAAATTATACTATGGACATGGACCAAAGAGCATCTACTTATGGATTCTTGAACTATGAAGGATTACCTACTGGTGGGTTCTCACACCTCTATGTTGGTGACATAGAGATCAATTTTGAAAGTGTTGCTGCAAGCAAAACTTCCATTAAACCTGAAAATGAATACCGTGTAGCAGTTAAAGAAGAAACAAGATCAACTTCCCTATCACCACTTGAGCTTCATGAATTTCTTCCAATAAATAAGGAATCATATGATGAGGTTCATTTTGCAAGAGCCACATTTTCATGGAGTATGCTAAGAGCCTCATTTTCTTTAAGGGGATCTTGGCATCTTCCAAGAAAGAAGGAAGCATATGATGACGTTCATTTTGAAAGAGCCTCATTTTCATGGAGTATTCCAAGAGCCTCATTTTCATGGAGTATTCTAATATTAATGAAAAGAAGATACGAGAGGCCCTTAGCATACTCCATGACACTCAAGCATTGGTATCAAATTCTTGTTGGAGAGCTACTTCCTTGGAGGAGCCATCCTTCCTTGAAGACATGGAGAAGATCGAAAGAGCAATGTGCAACATTAAAGGTAATTTCATGTCTTTTCTTTTTGATATAAAAAATGTTATTGAGCTTATTGAATGGTTACATGAATCCTACTTGAAGAATAATGAAGTTATTCATAAGCTCACAATTCAAAATGAGCAACTTCTCAAAACAATTGTTTTTCCTCCTATGTTTTAGATTCTCAAATGGTATATTGTTTGGAGGATTCTCATGACATGGTGGATCATGAGAAAATTGGAAATTTGAATGTACTTGATGCATTTGAATATGTACTTGAAGAGATCCAAACACTTGATGCGGTTGAAGAGGAACTTGAATTGTCTCTTCATTAAGGGTATGCAATTTTTAAAGAAGAACATGATTCCTCTACATTCGAACCAATCTATGACAAAGGTTTCACACTCTTCAAGGATCTGCATAATCCTACCCCTATGGATCCTTCACATTATGACAATTTTTCACTTACTGGTCATTTGGGTGAGTTGTTTCTTTCTCCTACATCCTACAATTCTAAATTTTGCAAGAGTCGTCCTAGTGAAGTATGGGTGAAAGGTTTCTTTTTTATGGTGCCACATGAACAGCATGGACATTCTATTTCTCCTTTTGATGATGTAACTATTATAAAACCATTTTATTTAAATTTGCATAAGAATCCTTGTTTACCATTATGATTATACACATCTACATGGGTGCACCTATGATGTTCACTTGAGTCACTTGGAGTCTCATGATTTTCCTTGCTCCTTGCCTAGTCTATTTGATGTTGGAGGAACTTTATCACACACTTGTGTGAAGAGATATGTGATTGAAGAACATTATTATTGGAAGAAAAATCCTCTGTTATTTTATGATGATATACATATTCATGGGTGTATTGATGAGAATTCTTTGATCCACTTGAAGTCTTCATGTTTTCTTTGCTCATTGTTTGGTTCAGATTTTGGTGGAGGTTCTTCATTCACTCCTTGGATGAAAGAACACATGGATGATTATATTGATGCACATTATATATCTTTGGAGTAGAATAGTGGGACATGGGATCCTCACCTATGTCATTGGAGAATATTTTATTGGTCACTTGAAGCTTGTATGCAATTGGCAAATGGTAGTCTACTCATCGGGAGGTATAAGCACTTTCATGATTTATTGGTGAGGCACCTCCCTGATGTACATTCTTATTATGTTTTTATATAATTTGATGATATATATTATGCACTCATGATGTTTGGAAGAATGCATACAAGAAAATGGGATCCAGGAATTCTCTTTCCAAATGGTATGGGTTGGAGAGCATTCTTAATTATTGGAGTGCAATGCAAGCAATGGAACCCTGGTATAGTTTTTAGTCCCATTAATTTCAAATTATTTCAGAAACAAACAGTATGGTAGATGGATTACCCACTTAATAAGGTGATTTTAATTAGAGTAGTCCAGCTAAAATCATGGTGTTTCCTCTTTGAAATATTCATGGAATCTCAAAGACTCAAAGTGGGCATCTTAGTGGCAACTTCAAAGAGTCATACAGAAAGCAGGTTCTTCAACAACCATGTTTGAAATTGTTTGAGGACAAGCAATATTGGGAAGGGAGGATTTGTAATGTCCCGAATTTTTCATTGGGTCACAATGGCCAAATCACATTTTCCATATTCATGAAAGTTGTCAAATGGATGCTAAAAGTCAAATAATTTCCAAGGACTAAAATCACTGGTTTCTTAGGTTGGGGGTGGAAGCTTTGAGATTTTGAATAAGAGGGATAATAAATGATGTTTAGACATTAGAAGTGGATAAATATTTCATAATATAGCTTATTAAATAAATACAATAGAAAATGGAAGTGGCAATGAAGCATGAAGACACATGGAGTCTATGGGGCCCACACTAGCTAGAATTCCTATGTTAAATGGTATCTTTCTCTTGCAAATTCAAATATATGGTAAGCCTAATGTTTTTGGATGGATTGTAAGGTTAATATAACTGTCCATGTACTTCATAGCTAGAATTTGGGATGAATTGTAACTTACATAGGAGAGGAAGAGCTAAATGGGAGTTTTGTGGACACTCGGCTAAATTCCCCTAACATTTATGACATCTATGACACCAATGATGGATATTCTATGACAGTTATGACACAAGTCAGATCTGAAGGCTGACATACTAAAAAACTAACATGTCAGGACTGAATAGATCATCTTAGAGGTCGAATTTGGGAGTTGGAGAAGGCCAAGAGGCTCCTACTCAAATTTGGGAGAAGAGGGAAGGTGAAGAGAGAGGCCACATGGCACAGCATGAGCAGCCACACCAATTCGACTTGGATTTATTTTATGGATGCATTTGGAACCTTAGAAGATTAATAATTTTTATAAAATACATGGATCATCCATGAGAAGAGGCTTTTTCTCATTTGTGAATTGTGAGAGCTAGTGGATGACTAGTTTTCTTGCTTAAGCCAATTTTGAGGGTGAAAGATTCCCATCCTAGTTGGTGTTTAGAAAGGCCACTCAGCTCTTTCATGGAGATTTAATGGAGTCTTATTTGCAGGTTTAAGCTACAGGAAATAATTTTGATTCTTCTATTGCAAAACTCTCTCTCAACTATTTCCATTTTCACACCATATTCATGCCAATTGAGGGATTATGCTTTGGGTGAGCTATTGATCTCTTTGTGATCAGGATTTATCCATGAGAAAAATGAAAGAACATATACAGAATCATAATAATAGACATTTTGCAAAGATAACAAAGATACAGTAAACACATATTCTATTAAATGGCATAAATAGAACAGACTGTAATACAATTGCTTAAATGGTGGTAGCTATCTCTGAGAAGAGATGTGGCTGCTACGCTCATTCGTGCCATGCTGAATACAAAATGAGGCCAAAGCGGCCTATTTATAATAAGAATGAGGTGAGAACCCAAAAATTCCAAAACATAACCCTCTAAGATGAACCATCCTAAAGTTTGCGGCCCCAAGGTGGTAAGTTGAATAGTCAACTTCCCAGGGTCACAACTTTTGCATACGATCTCTGATTTGGGCGTTCGATAGCTCGTTGGAAAGGTCTATCTAAAATTTACAAGTTTTGGTTAGCCAAATCCATGCCGATGGAAACCATTTGTCCCTGAATCTCCAAAAAATGTTTTTTAGGGCCTCAAAATGGCCCTAGAAGCTTAGGACCTGAAAATCTATAGAAAAATAACTAGGAAACTGCCACAATGGACAATTGTTTTGAGCCAGTGGAATAGGTGGGTGGCCATCAATCTCCATATGGATCACTTTGGGGAATATTATAATTATAATTATATTATGTTCTGATGCATATGTTATATATTTCATGTCTAGAGGACTCTCAAGTTGAAATACCCAAAATAATTGATGTAAAAATGTTGAACAATGAAGAAATAGTGTCATTTCCCCACTATCTTGTTGTGAACCATTGTAATGCTGATGATTTCGAATTGGGAGAGCCTTTCATTGTCAATTTATGATTGGAATCAGCTAAATATTCTCTATTATTCATTCTCAAAAATTTTCAATTTGAAATTCCCAAGAGTTGTATGTCAAAATGACTTTTAATGAGCAAACAATGACCATTTCCACTCCATTTTGATATATGCCATGGTAATGGTTATTATTTCGAATGGAGGAATGTATATCTAATAAATATATGATGTATGAACTGTAATTAATTTGTGTTTCAAGTCTCATGTTCATTACTTAAGCATTGGAATCCATTTTACTCATTTTTTTTGCATTGGGAGAAGATTTGGTGCATTTTCCTCAAGGGTTGAAATTGTGACTTGGGGGTTGTTTTGGAAAGAGTCATAACATACTGTATAAAATGAACCGTGATGCATATAAGACTTAGAAAAGGTACCTTACACATACCCAGCCTCTGTTCATAAATTCAACTGACTTTGGGATCATTTGTGAAGTCATTTCTAATAATTACCCAGGGGGAATTGGAGCCCCAATTTGCTAGTAAAGACTCCTACTTTGAACATAACATTAAAAAAGTTTGAAAAAGTAATTGGGAGGTCAAAAAACATATATTAATATGCTATTTAATTTATATTATCATTCATGTACCTTCAGAGAAAATTTGGAAGCATTTGGGTAAATTTGGAGGTCTAGACATCAAAACTAGTCAAGAGCCAAAAAGCTGAAAAAATTGGAAAATTGGGCATTTTGATAGAAAATTCCAAAAATGGGACATTACATACAACTTCGGTGGTAAAATTTTGGCTCCAACTATGGGACGTGTGTTCTATTTGGTCTTTAAGGAAAGGAGAGGATACGAGAACACTAGAATCTCTGGTTTGTACAACTTGAAAAAACATATCAACTTGACAAGAAAACCTCAGTAGCACAAGATTTATATAAAAACCAAATGAACCATTAAGCTGATTTATTTAAGAAAAATAAATGTAACTAATTAATGGAAGCAAATTTTTATTATAGCTAAGTGCAAAATAAAAATGTATAAAGTAAATGCTCTCTTTTGAGGAGCTTATTTTCCTACTCTAAGCATGATATAAAAAGGGTTAGGTATAATCAGAAATCCAATGTAACCACCTAAGTATTTTATTAACATAAAAAATAATTTCCCTGTCTTTTGTTACTAGCCAAAGTGAGGATACTTTATTCAGAAAATGCAAACCTGCATGATGATCTGGAATGGGTGGGATGGATGGGAAATGATAGGCATGAATAATGTCGTCAAACTTCTTCCCAAACTAGTAGGTGCTTGCGCAAGCTGCTTCTATCCATGACTAGATAGGGTTGATATACAAATCAGAGTGATGAGGCAGATTGACTACACCATCATAATGATCATGAAGGCTTATTGGATGATAACTCATTGTATAAGCCCCAAGCGGCTCCAAATCATAAGGAAACTCTATATGTGAGGATGATATTTGAGACTGATATTCCATTAACTGCATCACATCTGTATTTTCACAACATTGATTCTCAGTGTCTTCATTATTGATACCTTTTTATGGATTTGAATGATATGACTCTGAATGATCATATAAGAGCTTTGAATGCTCCTCTTCCATACTAGGATTTTCCCAGGTATCTCGATCCACGCTTCCCTCTGTGGAAGTATAGTAGATTGGACTTCCACAAATTTCTAAATAGACACTCCCCTTGCTGGATATAGAATAGATGGGATTCTTAATAATATATTCACAAAAATTCCAATAGTCATCATCCCCATCTATGTTAGATGTGATGGATTGTCCATTACTGATATTACATTCTAATATCAAGTTCTCTTTGTCTTCATTACTGATAGTGATATATGGATCAGACTGATCATATGGATATACTGCATGTTCCTTTTCCATATCAAAATTTTCCAAGGCCACAAGGTCCATGTTCTCTCCTTTAGATATTCCATAGACAGAAGAATCAACAAAACCATCCAAAGTTTCTGGTTCATTATTTTCCTCATAGATTGGATTTTCCATGAATGTCCAAGACTCCTCTTCAACATCTTTGTCAGACATAAGGGAGTCTTCATCACCTGTATCATGATACAAGTTATACTTGTCCTCATTTTCATACTCATCTTCTTCAGAAAATGGGAACAAGGAAGTAAATCTTCCAGATTGTCATCATTATATGGAGAACAGGTAGGAGTCCCATCATGCACATTACGGTTTTTGTCATAAGTTTCACTATAATATTCTACAATGATTTCATCCTTAGGTAGATTTGGAGTACAAATGTGATCATCATCACTAAAATAATCATGAAAGCATTCCCAATCATCACTATTCTTTGTTGATGTTACATGAGGATGGTATTCAACAATTTTTTCAATTAATGGCTCTTCATGCATAGATTCGAATGGGATCATAATAAATTTCTAAATGTTGGTTGTTGTACACCATGTTGATACTAGATATCTTAGGGTACTCTCTATTTCCAATGAAAGAAGTACCTCAAATTGGTATTAATGAATGATTTAGCATTGAATGATTCAATATCATTTCCATCATAATGCCACTACTTCAAAAATATTTTGAAGAACTTTGCAAGGGAAGTAATATATTTCTCAGGAAAAAACTCATGAAGCCAACATGAAGCATCCCCTTCATGTGAGCAAACATCGCCATCATATGATCCTCATGTTGAATGTTGCTTTGACTCATATGTGACAAAAAAATCATAACATGGAATCTGGCTGAGTGATCATTATCATCCCCCCGAAAGCATGGAAGGGAAGTAGTTGTCTTTTCACTATCAAGATAATTAGGAAAGCAAGGGATCCTAGAGAAATCAAAGGAAGGACAATTATAGGAAGCTCAAGCAGCAACTTCTATTCTTTCAATATCCATATCAAGAATAAGTTATTATGGAGAATGTCTGGGACTGAAAAATGGAGTTGAGCCTTAAATTTCACTGTTATGTGGGATCACCTACACACAATCAATATCAAAACGTTTTGTGAGAAACAAGGGTTTGATCCCTTCAATGGAGTCCCCGTGTGAGAATAAAAATATATACATTTAAGAACTCTCATGAAAATATTTTTTTATTTTATTTGTAAAAACATAAAAAGGGTCTGTGGATTTGCCAAATGAAAATTAAAGAACTATTTTAAGCATTCATCAAACAAAGAAAAAATAAAAAAGAAAAAAACAAAAGTCGTACTCGGGAATAAAAAGATTTATCCCCGACAACGATGCCAAAAGTGTTGCTGCCTTTCACACACCTGGGTTATGTTGTAGAAATCTTCAATCCACTCAGTGTGTCCTTGGAGGGAAGTCTCGAGTCAAGGATATCACCTTGTTCTTGACTCCTTTGTTTAGGCTCAACTCCCAATGAAGCCAAGGGGGGTAGACCCTATTAAGTTATGAAGGAAAAATTATTTAGTATGATGGTGGTATTAAAGAGTAATTTTTTTTGGATTTTTTATTTAACAATTGTGAACAACAAATAACATGATGAGATAATAACAAGTAAGCATGAAAATGACACGTAATCACATATAGATTGAAAGAAATAAACAGTTGACCAGTGCCTTGAAAATGCAGTTGAAAAACAATTAAGAGTGATTGCAAGTGCTGGAATGAATGTTGTGCAATTGTATCTTGGTTAATTTTAAATTAATGTAAGAAGATGAGTAATTTAACTTAGGCAAGGGGACTCCAGATATACCCAGGGGGTACTTGAAGTATGTCCAAAACTAAATAGTCATGGCTACCCACAAGGAATATGTGGGATAAATGGAGTCTCTAAGACTATTTTTCATAATGCACCTGGAGGTGTAACATATATCGGTTCCTTGAGGTCACTTTTCAGGAGTTCCCGCTTCCTTTAGGTATTTTACCACCGTAATGGTTTGATCGAGGCATTGGATTTTTGGCTGATGGTTTGTCAATTTGCGGAGAGTGAATCCTAATTATTCTAGTCGCTCAAGTGCTTTTGATGTAGCTTGACTGATCGGATGAACTGTATCCAAGTACAGAGGATACACACTGGAGTCTTTGTTATTTTTAGTAAATTTTAAAATAGGTGCTTTTGTTAAAAAGAAAACCCCCCAGGAACTTCTTTCGATCCAAGTGGAACTCAATTCGGGAATCAAGAAGGGGTTGATTTTATTATGACTAACAAAATAATTAATGAAAATGGAAACAAATATACACAACACCAGTTTTCTAATTAGTCCTATGACGCATCTCTTTCCCCTTGCGGGTCAATCGGGAAATCATGGGGTAAGTAGTATGATTACTTTTGAAATTAAAATATGGAATAATGCAAAATTATATTAAATTATACAATAATGCATGTCATTACGAAACTAGAGAAGAAAAAAATGAAGAATGCAAAAACAATGAAACGGACGTAGATCCCCCCTAGGGTGATGGGGAGCGGGCTCGAAAGAGCCTACTCAAAAATATTTTCTTTTATTATTATTGGTTATAATATCAGAAAACTGAAATATCAGAAACCTCTTGTTCCTTATATGGGATGAAGCCAATATCTTACAACTTTCCAAAATTTTTAAATTTTAGTGAAAGGGGAGACCCCCGGGGGGATTTGAACGCTCCCGAGGCCACTTTCAAACAGCATATTCTTTTATTTTCTCTTACACCTACTAAAAATCAGCAATAATGTTAGAATAAAATATGCCCAAAATCACTTTAATCATCTCAACGTATTCTAGAAGCGAGCTCACCTGCAACTTATAAATCCTTGTACAAACAGATGGTTAAAACATAGGTGCTGCTGGAAGAGATAATTGGAAAGCATGCAATTAAACTAAAAATACATGCAACTCCAATAGTTCTGAAATAGGGAAACAATAAGAGCATAAATAAAACTAGAATAAACTCTTACCCTAACAGGAGGGAGCTCTCTCCTTCAAGGCCAACAATTAACCAGCAAAAGCAATGATAAATAACATATATTATACCTCATAATGATTTGACAATCACCATCCAAAAATGAATATCATTACACCAAAGATCTTGCCTCCAAATATTCTTTATTCCATAATAATAAACAATAACACAGAACAAGAGCAATGGCACCTCAATCCCAGTTCTAACTAGCTTGGAAGAGGTGATCTGAGCTTTATTTATACAAAAAAAGGAGATCCAGCCAAGGGGGTGCAAATCCGAAGGAGATAGAACACTATAGCTGAAGGAGAGTCCATCAATGCCGATCTGAAGCTGAAGTGAGCTTCCACTGATCCTACTTGTCAATCCGGGGGCTGATTGAGATGACACCTCAACCCACAGACTAACACATCAATCCAAAAAGCTTCCAGGAGAGCCCACAGGTGTGGAGGGGAGAGAGAGGGAACAATTCCCCATAAAAGGATGCTGAATTTCAACTCTAGATCTGTCCAGATCACCTCCTTCAGTTGAGGATTTGTCAGATCCAATCAATCTGGTTCAGATCTGACTGATTTCAATCAAATCGGCTGAGAATCCACTAATCTAGTATTTTGGATTTTCTCCATTATGCGTTATTGAGTGATATAAGCACTTGTTATTCTGTCTACAAATCCTTGTCTCTTTTCTATATCATTGCTTGTCTAACTATGTAATATGTATCATTGTTAACCTTACAATATGTTTGGTTACAACAAATATCTACGTCAAGACAATTAGCTTCCAAACTACAATGTATGATGTACAGTATGCAATATATTTAATCTTTTTGTATCACACAGTCTGTGAATACTAAGTTAACACCAGTATCTATGATCATCTTTTGTACTAACCATTTTTCTAAACCTAGTCACCTATCTTGCTCTGCGATCCATGCCATTCACTCAGTAAAATAGTCACACATATTGAATACGAGTATCCTTCTATATAGTACTCTTCTTCTTGTTCATCATCTATTATTTTTTCCACTTTAACTTTTTTGTATCAATCTCTTTCTATGATGAACGAGTCATTGTTACCCTAAGAAAACAAAGCTTGTTCAAATCAGATCGTCAAGTCTTCATTCTATAAGCTTGCATCAACAAATCCAGCTATTGTTTATTTATACTCTTTCCAACTCAAGATATGTTCCCATTTGTTGAATTTTCTTATCCTTGAATAAAACCCCCCACTTCTTTGCATTTCTTTCAAGTTGTGATCTGCATTGGTGTGCCACTTATTGCAATTCAAATTTGGGGGGTTTGGCACACATATGCCAACTTCATTGTGGGACTTTTGTACACACAAGTTCATATCTCATAATCTTCCTCATAATTCGTCATGCCACATCCCATTTTCTTTGTGGTAAATTTAAACACAAATTTATGTTCCTTTCTCTTCTTTTGTAAGTCCCATGGTAACTACGCATATCTACCATTTTCATATTCTTATATTTGATAAATGGACACATATGACAAGTTTTGTGGTGGGATATTTGTTGTTTCTAAAATTCCATATTCTTCCATATGTATATCTTCAAATTGGCTTTGTGACACGAATTCTTGAGCTATTTTGGTATCAGTTTATCCTTTAACATTAATTACAAAATCATGTTCAACTATCTCCTTTGACATCAATGACAATCCATATTTAATCATTTGATGCATTGTGACATTAATGACAGTTCATGCTTGCTTAATCGTTTGAACCACATCAATGAAAATTCTTGTTCAACAATATCTCCATTTGGCATTTATGCCAACACCACCTTATCATAACACTTATCATCGTCTCCCCTAAATATAAGTTTTTCTTATGTGTGGAAAATTCTCCCCCTATGATTATGCCTTGCTTCTTTTCTATGTTCTTTTGTGTGGATCTATCTTCCATTTTTTTTCATTCTCCTTGTCTTTTTCTTCTTCCCTTTTATATATTCATATTATTTCATTCTCTAATGATTTCATACCACCCCCCCCCCCTTGAAATCAATTGAAAAGGGAATATCCTATTCACTTAATCCCCTTGGATTTATGCTCATTTATTCATGTTTGGATTGCTTCTAGTGTACTAGGTCATAAATAATCCATCTTCACGTCAGATGCATGGAACTGAACTATTCAGCCTCATATCTACTTCTTAATTAATGTTGCATGTAAGTGATTTTATCTTGAAGTGTGTCTATAATAAAAATTTATGATTGTCGATAAATTTTCCTTTGTTAGTACATATTCCAATCCTTTTTCATGTGTGATAAGACCAATGATATCATCCATGAGTTTTGTTAATACTGGTACTTTATTCTAATATCATTATTTCAAATCGATCCAATGAATAAGAATTTCCCTTTCTGTCGCTTTTCAATCCACACATTAAATTTTAATGTCTTCGCACTTGATTTGGATTGCACATCACACAAATTCATCAATCTAGACTTCTATTCAATTTATATCTGGTCATGTAAAGAAATGTCTCCCAATTTTATAAGATGGATGTGCAGTTACATGGTTTACCACCTTGATACATTTTTTGTCTATCTTGTTTTGAGTCCTCAATCAGTATTATTGTAGTTTTTAGTCTATAATCACCATGTCTTATTTCATTCAGATGTTTAACGACTCTCTTAAAATTCTTTTCTCTGTGGTTCAATGACAGTAGGTGGATATTGGAATACTGAAGGCGGAAATTGGAGTTTGGAAAAATGAGATGTAGGAATCCAAGTTTATGCCTTGGTATCATCAATCACAATTTAACCATGACACTTCTGATATGTTGTCTCATCTCACGAATCAGGTTATCTCTTTTGAACAATGACAATATCATACACTTGATATTTTGAAGATAATTGATGTAGAACAGTCTGCTGATACTCCTTCATCTTCTACTCTATAAATGTTTCCTTCATTGCATACTTCTGAAGTCTTTGATTTGGATCCAATGGACTTGCACCTACTCCTTTCACCACTTCCTGTCATCCAATTTGAAGTTTTTGATGTCAAATTGCGTTTACGACTAATCCTTGTCTTTTATCGGCTTCAAATTTGTTCATGACGAGACTGACTTCACTTCAATTTTGTTTAGCTTCATTGTTGTTTTGTATTCCATTATGTTTCTTGATGTAATATGATATTCAAAGATCGAATTTCGTAATTACACTTTTTGAATATAATGCAAAACTTCCATTTTGTAGAATCCATGTGTATGTATCTATATGTTATTTTATGTATGAAAAACCACATTTTTTAATAACGAAACAAATTCACATTTCATAATGTACAATAAAAGTCTTCAAACGAGTTCTATACGCAAGAATTTACTACTTTAGTCCTTGAATTCCGATATACTTGCTTGAATTGAAGGATCTTGCACAACTGCTTTTGATTAGCAATGAAGGAAGTAACTACCTGTTTCTTGAACTGCGTTGGTGTGGTTTACATATTTTTTCACTCCTGAGATACCTTCCTTAGCCATGTCTTCTTGCGTACAATCAACGTTTTCTTTTATGGAATGTTCTCTTCCACAAACAAAATTACGCTAGATAGGTATTTTTGGATATTCTTCTCTCATGGAACAATGTACAGCTATGTTCCCATATTCATCACACACATAGAATTTAATGGTGTGATATTATTTTTCTATATGTCCAACATAGTTACACTTCCAACACTTTATTGAACTGAAATTGAAAAAGTTAAAATACCTAGGTATTTTATGTCTTATAAGATGATCATATATTCTGCGAGATGTATCCTATTGTTTTGAAATAAGTCCTTCTTTGTCACACATAACATCACTTTAATTTTTGTATCCAATGCCTGTTGTGTCTATCTGATATCTTTGGCAGCTTAGGATCTCATCTAGGATTGATGAGCTATTGTTGAATTTATCCTGAGTTCTGCATCCACACATGTTTCGGTTCTCTCCTAATTTACACAAAAGTTTCATCTTTCAAGTGTAAAATTTTAGACTCCTTTTGTGTAGTTTTCTCTCACAGTATCTCATTTATTGTTTATGATTTCATCAAGTGTTTTTACAGTGAAACCTTGTTTTTGTCAAGTTCATTGATATTTTGATTTACAAAATCCAACTCCTTTTCTCCAGAATTCATATTTTTTTTAATACTTAATGTATATCCTTGGTATATTTGACTTTCTCTTCTATTTTTTTAGCTGTTCCTTTATAACCTTATTCTATTTCATCTATTTCTTTAATTCATCAAATTTATTGATTAAATCTCCTTCCCATCCTACCTCAATGACTACATCATATTCATAATTCGAGCCTTCTTCTATGCCAATTTATTTTTGTTTTTCTTTATCCGTAGAAGATGGTAAACTGATTCCATTGTAGCAACGTTTAATTTCAGCCTTCTTTTGTAATCTCTAGGATTATTTAGTGTATCTTGACATTTCTTCAACCTTTGATTTTGGAGAAGACATATAAATTCCATTACATGTCCATATTTTATGGTTTCGATGTTCTTCTTTGCACTCGTTTGAATGATGATATTCCTCCTCCTGTTAAATTTTCTTCATGAATCAGTGCCATAAATAGTACATCTATTGGACTGTCATTGTTACCATCTTCCTCTGATGAACCATTATCCTCCTTAGTCTACAAACTTTTCATATTCCTTTGAATTTTTTTTCTATCTTCAACTATATTTTGTTGGTTCTTATTCCTTCATTCTTGGTAATATGATTCCTGTTCACTTTCACTTGTTCTATTTTCTTCATATGTACATTTTAAAGAAAAATGTCCAATCCTACCACATTTATAGCACTTGAAGGGTAACTTCCCTTTGTATTTTCATTGACCTATTTTTAACTTTCTCACAAAGTTAGCCTCTTCTTCATCAAGCATGTCAAATATGTTTTGGAAATCACCCTTTTATGGGGGGATTCCTTGTGGATTTGAATGTTTATTCCTTTATGGAGACATTTTCTAGATCATTCCTCATGTCATAAGCAGTAAGAGTTGCATACAATTCATATTTTGTCAGTTTGTCTAAATTAGAGTTGTCTTCTACTAACTGATACCTTTGAATTGAACCGTGAAGGAAGATTTCTCATGACTTTTTGTACAATTGAGTTGTCACGTCCCCATCCCTCAATCGACGAAGAGGACGCAATCCATGCTTCAATCACACAGGCCTAGAGCCCATAAACATATGCAGGAATAAAATTTCATAAACAGAATGCCTAATCATGCACATTGAACATTTATCTTGCACAGCGAAAACAACAGCATTCAAACAAGCATTCGTTTAACACATCCATTCCAATTTAATTAACAGTAAATATAGAATTGCAGAGGTAAAATGCACAAGATCACTTATCTTATAAAATATTTGCTCCACAACCAGCTACGTCGCTGCAACGTTCCACCCAACCATAGGCCAGTGTGCTCATCATTCTCTCAGCAACGCTGCCACCCCTGAGCTGGGCATGATTCTCCAAGGAATAAGGGAACTAGCAGGCTTACACATAGCCAGGATACACAAAAACACAGCCAAGCCAACTAAGTTGGGTTTATCAGGCCATTAAGGAGCTGAAGAAGGCAATTGCTAAGCTCTTGAGCTCATTACAGAGCCAAGAACACCCACACCATAACTAGCCTGACCTCTAAGACACCCATCCACACCCAACACAAGGAATCAGTCCCTTCTCTGCTACGCAGTCCCTCAGGCCCTGCATTCCCTTCCAGTGCTATTCAGGGGTGATGGAGAAGAAGGCCAGCCCTCTAGTTCTGTCTGTGTGGTTTCTAACACTAGGTTTATCAAGCAACCACGNAATGGCGGGGCCTTGGCCTTTAGCTCCACACCATGATCATTTACAATATATACATCATATACATCTAATGTAACGGGGTCAAGACCGGGACGTGACATGAGTTTTCTTCATTTGTTGCTCCAAGCCCCTTTATGGAATTCACTATCTCATCTATTCTAAGAAATTATGTTGCAATTTCTTCCTCCTCCTTCATATTCAATGTTTCAAACTACACAGAGAAGGTTTGAAACTTGGCNACCAACCATTGCACTCAGGCAACCAATTTAGCTAACACAGCTTGAACAGTAAAAACGAATTACACAGCCCCATACGTAACAGCAAAAACGGCTCACAACATAGGGGAAACACCNTTTTGTTGTAGTACATTGCATCATTTTATAAAATGAAACATCATCTACTCTAGATAGTATTGCACTCTTTTCTCTTATAGTCCATTCATATTGTCTTCCATTTTTTGGGTCAATTGGGCCCATGATTCTATAGGATGTGTGCTCATTAGTTTTTTCTGATTCATCTATGGTTACTTTTGTAAATTCATATCCATCCTTCATTGACTTGTAGATATACATATTGAGATACTGCAAATAGACCTCCATTTGTATTTTCCAAAATGTATAATTGGATTCTTCGAACCTTGGTGCTCAGCTAGTAGTCAAACCTTCTTTTTTTTCCATGTCCACACTTGGATCTTTCTTCCAGATGCTAATCTGTTACTAAAGACAGCCACTATGATACCAATTACTGGATTTATATTATACTATAACGACTTTTTTTTGCGTGAGAACTAACTCACGAACATCATGCACTGTTATGGACAAATGTTTTTCTTACTACAAAGTCTGTGACTTGTAACATTTAAGGCACCAACCTGTGGATAACTACAACCTCCAATGATTTCTTCAGCATTGAATGAATGGAACCACCCACTTCTAAATTATATTTACCAACACCAACTACAACGAGGCTCTAACACCTTAATTATATACCATCACAAAATAGAAGGAGGTTCCAATCCCCTTATCCTTGCCTCATCCAACGTCCCTTATACATAAATAAGAATGTATAAAACAAACTACAAATTACCTTTCTTAAAAATTCCAACTGTTTTAATGCTTTAGATTAACATATTTCTTCTCAATATCCGCGTCAGGACAGTTAGTTGCCAAAACTGTGATGTGTGATAAAGAATGCAATATATTTGATAGTATTGTACCACAACGTTTGTGAACACTACACTATATATACTATTAATGATCTACATCTATACATATCAGTGTTTCAAACTAAGTCACATCTATGACTTTGTGATCCATGTCTTACAACAAGTAAAAACTTCTAACATCCTAAATTTGAGTATCCTCGTATATAACACTCTTATTGTTGTTCATCATTTGCCAATTTGTGCACTTAAGCTGTGCTATATAAATATATTTCTATGATCAACAAGCCATTGATAACCCAAGAAAATGGATATTATTCAAATCATAATATGTTCAATCCTTCATTATACAAGCTCAATTCAACGCATACATCTCTTGTTTATTTATACTCTTTCCAAATTAAGAGATGTGTCCACTTGTTGAAGTTCCTTATCCTTGAACAATGTTCCCACTTGTTTTTGTTTCCTTCAAGTTATGATATGCGTTGGCATACCACTTATCCCAGTTCAACTTTGTGGGGTTTGGTGCACATATGCCAACTTCTTTGTGGTACTTTTTCACACAAAATTTCATATCTCATATTCTTCTCATAAGTCTTCGTGCCACATCCCATTTTCTTTGTGGTACTTTTACACACAAGTTTTTGTGAGATTCTCTTCCTTTGTAAGTCTGAGTGTAACTCTGCATATCTGATGTTTTCATATTCTTCTAGATTGTTATAAGCACAAATATGACCAGTGTCATGGTGGGATATTTTCTCTTTCTGAACTTTNCAGGGAAACCAACTCACAGCAGGGAAAAACGTCCCAAATAGCCAGTGCGTGAGACCCAAAAGTCAGTGAGACAGCCAAAAACGTGAATGGCTCTTCACAACCATGGTATAAAAACACATGAAATCACAAAAACGTGAATGGAAAATGCACCAGCAGCTCCAAAAACGTGAGGAAGAA
>LPNX010030560.1:3693-61762 GCA_001517045.1 Pseudotsuga menziesii | reverse complement strand
AAACTAGATTTGTGTGAGGAACTCTTCATCTCTTTTGGCATCAGTTTATCCTTTAACATTAATTACAACATCATGTTCAAGATTCTCCTTTTGTATCAATTACAATTCACACTTAATTGTTCGATCCTTTGTGAGATCAATGACAATTCATGTTTAATCATTAAATCCTTTGACATCAATGACAATTCATGTCCTTCGACTGGTTACTCCATTTCCTTCACAAGCTACTACATTGGCATATTCAATTGTAACTTCTTTGTCTTTGCCAAGCTACTGCATTGGAATATTCAATTGTAACTTCTTGTTACTTCTTCGGTTCTAAATAACTTCTTGTTACTTCTTCGGTTCTAAGTAAAATGCTCTCATCCAAGCCTTGGTGAATGAGAGATAATGAAACTACATCATTCTTCTTCTAATATTCACACATGACCTTATGGGTGGGTTCTTCAAACTCCTTCAATACAATATCCTATATGGTATTGACACATAATATATTCTTCATTTTAATAACCCATATATCATAGTCCTTGTCAATTAAAATTGTTTTGTGGTGCCTGATATGACAACGCCGCTACAATATTCGACAAGTATTTTTTTGAGAAGCATCCCATGAGATTCTATTCATTTTCTATTACAAATTATGCGTCTTCTCTTTTTCTCTCTCGTGACTTGTTTTAAAATCTTCTTTTCTAACCAATGAGACTTCCTCTTGATGGTTCATTCATTAAAATGTGTACGACTTCTTCCATTTGATTCCTCTTCTTCTTCCCTTCGCAATCCTTCGTCCTTCATTCCTTATTGTCGAAAAAAGATGGGTTTATAGGGATAATGAAAAACCTCCATAAAGCCACCCCTTAATGTAAAATATTTGGGGATCTCTACTCTTCCTCTCAACTTGGGCTACGACCCTTCTCCTTCATGTGGGGATTTATTGTTTTGAATGAGAAAAAAAACCTAAGTCGATTACTTTTTCAAAAAAACTTAAAATATATATTATATATATTTAATTCACTTTTAATATAGTAATGTAGTTTTTTGTTTAAAGAAAATATAAAATCCATATACCTTTAAAAATAAAACATACATAAGCTAAACATTATGTATACTTTAATAAATGTTCCATAAAACCTTTTTTTATATATGACATACATCCCTTTAAATGACGCGCTTATTTTTTCTAAAGAAATTTTAAATTAAATACTATATTCTTTCTTGAATTGATTGTTCAACATAATTTCTTGGAGGAATGCACCTCTCCCAAATGCAAGACTTATTCTTGATTGAGGCTACTATTTCTTTAAAATGAAGGTACTATTTCTTTTAATTCATGCAATTTTCACTCATTTTTTTACTTATGTAGCAATCCTTGCTTCTACATGTTGGTGGATTGAACCATATAAATATCACTTTCCATCGACCTATCCTATTGGCTTAGAATATTTTTCTTACTTTAGTATTTGCTTATGTTATAGCACTGCTCCAGGTGGATATCAATGCTCACTCACCTATTCCATGATCCCGAGACAATTATTTTCTATTTGGTAGTTTTTACGTATTTTCGTGTACAAAACATTTGAGTCCATTTTGAGGCCCCAAACGAAATGTTTTGGTGATTTAATAGTGTAATCATAGCTGCATCTAGGACTTAACATGAGCTATGTGTATCTCTCGGCTAGACCTTTTCAATGAGCTACCAAACACTGTAAACAAATATCATATGCAAACGTTATTCCCTCGAGAAGTTGACACCTCAAATAACCACCTTGAGACACATAGAACGTTTTATAGAGCATCCCTTAGGGTTAGTTTTTTGGATGTTAGGGTTTTATCCATCATTATTACAATAAAAGGCCCGTTGGACGCCTTTTGATATGAAAATGTTCAAGATCTTTTTTAACCATTAATTTTCATGTGAAATTTCAGATGTTAATTACTCATAAACATTCTTAAAAGATGAAATCTTAATGCTTTAAATCAATCACATAAGCATACTAAAGTGATATGCAAACCATAAAATTAATACAACAACTCGTAACAAAGTTCACCCCTCCTATCTTTGGGAAACTTCCAATCTGAGGGACGATCTTATTAGTCTTCAAGAGATTACAAAATGAGTGTTCTAGAAACAATTTTGAGTTATGTCAATCAAAATCGAAAACAAATTGCACCACTTCGTCCTTGTCAGGATGCTAAGAAAAATGAGTAAAACTTTCCTATATGTGCCTGATGCCTCCTCCAGCATGCAAAATCAGATAATCTTCCTACAAGTAAGACAAAACAGTACAAACTATACCCATTTTGACTCAAGATTTGTTCCCATTAATGGCCTAAGAGTCTCAGCATATGTGCATGTACTCTATCTAGGTCTCTATGCAAACCCAGATTGTTCTTCCAACTCTTGATTTCTTTGCCACTGTGGCTTGGCATCGTGGTTTTTATATAGTTTAAGCGTAGAAACCTTAAAAGGATTTCATTTTGTTGACATTGCAATGTTGGGTTAGTGCCCCAATGGTGAAGTGCTGAGTTATTTGGGGAGAGTACCTACGGGTCAAACTCATGGGCCTCTCCTCCCTTCATGCATTTTTGTATGGTGGCATATATTGATATTAACACATTATGGTATGGTATGGTTTCGTTATGATTTGGTTAAGACATGGTTAATACACGTTATAATATGGTTACGATATGAAATGATACGTACGATTATGGATAATGTTCAAACCTTAATATGTGCAAATGGTGTAGTTTGGTTATAACACATATAAATTTCTCAATGTTGACCTAGGGTTGAGGGATAAGCCCTCGGGCCCCTCCCCTTTTTCAAAACTATTTCTATGTCAACATTAAATAATATCTCATCCCTATAACTATTAAAAACCAACGAAGGGCTCATGGTTAGTGGAAATTTGTGAGGAATATGGGGAATTGGAGGTCTTGGGTTCAAATCCCATAGACTCCAACTAATTTTTTCGTTAGAATTAATTTTTTGAATGCAACGTTTAGCCATATTTTTTTACCATATTGATCATTTTTAACCATCCTTGAAAAAACTTCAAATATTGACAACTTCTTCATCCACAGGATGGTTCAAACGAAACAAGCGTTGACAAAAAGATGTCAAGGATCTCTTTCACCCTGTAAGATTTAATTTACATTTTGATGACTTTAACTTTGACCTACTTTGAGATGATCCACCTGGATCAACCCTTCCCACTAATAATATTTTGGACCACAAAAACCATTTTTTCATCTAGAATTCAAGTCAGGATAGGTCCATCTCACATGTCCCATATCACCTGTCCATTCCTCCTTGAAACTGTACTTTTGACTCATCATAACAACAATCAACACTGCACTAACATTATTATGTACATGAATGCATTCATCAATCAAAATTATTGGAACCAACCATATCCTGCTGATAAGTAGAAAGATGAATATCACAATTGAACATATGAAAGAGATTATACCCATATCATGTTGAATTTTTAACATAGAAACACTGTCAACCATAACAGGTGCATTTTAGTGCAATGACACTTCCTTTTCATTCTTAGGATTATTTGTTCTCTTACATTTCATAGACATAAGTGTCAAATTCCGTCTTGCATTAACAACCCTTTTTAATTGTTGTGTAGTTCCCAATGATATGTCATTTTTTAATGAATGTGAATGCACTATGTACTCAATCCCTTTCTTAAACAAGTGATACCGATTATGTTCTCAATAGAATATTTATTTTCGATCATATATGTATGGACTACCCAACACAATTCCACATATATCTAGTGGAACCACATTAAATTCAACTTCATCTATAAAATTAGATGTTATTGCAAACTTTAGATCACATTGTTTTGTTACTTGTAATATTTTATGTTTGCACACCCGGCCTAAATGATAAGGTTTCTTATGTAGTTTCATTGTTAATCCCAACTTCTTACTATACTTCTTCTAAAATGAGATTATAATGGGATGCATTATCTATTAGTGTGTCAATCTTAGTTTGTTTTGTAATAGCCCTTATATGAAACAACACATTCATTTTATCCTTAGAACTAACATGATATCTAGAAGTAGAAGCACATGAAGAACCAAAGTTAGAATCACTACCAACAATAGATTTATGTTTCACACCTATGATTTTTATCTTTATTGCATCCTTGAAATGCGATCCAATGTTCTCAACAATAATCGTGGTTGTTTGCTTCCCCTTTTGATTCTTAAACCATTGCAGTTTCAATTATGGATGCAGTACCTGACACTTTTCCTCTTCATTCCCTTTCTTTTGACAATGTGAGCATGTAGGCCTCTCTTCACCATTCCTCATTGTAGATTCATCTTTACCTTTCCTTTTTTCCATTCTTTCTTTTGTCTGGCTAAATTTAGCTAAAGGAACATCATGAACACTCTTCCCTTTAGATTCAATGCATGTAGCTTTCACACATAGCTTATCAAGGTTAGTAGGACTAAACATAAGTATTGTATGACACAAATAAGTATGTAATCCTCTAATAAACTTGAGACTATTTTCTTGAGTATAAAGAGCTATGCCCAAAATAAAATATCCTTTTCTAAATTCCTGAGTGTATTGTTGTATATTTTGACACTTCCTGTGCCTTAAAATTTTCCAATCCATCATGGCTTGTTGTATGTAGCCTAATGGATAATTTTTTTTTAAAAGTAGCAGTAAATTCATACAAGGAAGAAATAATTTTACCTTTTGTAAGGAGATATTCTTGCGTCTAACTTTCCCATCAGATGACTGTGGTGCCTCCAAGACAAAAAGTAGCCAACTCGATATTTGCTTTATAATCTACATGATTATGAATCCTTCAATACACCTCAATCTGCCTAATCCAATCATCTAATTTTTTGGGTTAATTTCACCATTATATGTGGGAAATTCAAACTTGATGTGAAATTTTATTCTTAGGTTATTTATTTGTATTTGAGGAAGCAACTGTTACGGAGAGAAATTCCTGTGGCTTGGGGTACCACAATAGACAACTTGACTCCAGAAATCAATCATTTCCTATATGCAAGAGAAACCAAATATATAACACTAAAGAATTTCGATTTGTACCTTATTCTGGACAGTTGATGTAGATCCCCATTGAGCTTTTCCAATCTCTCTTGTATTAGTAATTTTCTTCCTCAACATTCAGCAAACAAGACAAGCATGCTATATATAATTGTGTTAGACCTACTCTAGCATATACAATCAATAACATATAAGCATTTAAAAGCATCCATGGATCAAATATTCATTTAATACACATTATTGGATAGGAAAAGATATTTCTATTGATGTAAAATAGAGAATACAATAGTGACAACCTCTATCGGCACGTCTGCAAATTGGAGAAACTGAGTCTCCCACTTGGGCCTCCACCACTTCAATCCTGCATCTCTTGATAGAAAGCTCACAAGCAAAAGGAAAGATTGGGAAGAAGAAGAAGTGCTCCAAGGGACAAAGGGATGCAGACTCAAGTATAATATCCAGCAACAATGGACTATAATTTTCTTGCTCTTTAATTCCTCTCCTTTCATTTCATCCAAAGGATTCCTTATATAGCTCTTCAATGGGGCGATGGAAGGTTGAATCCAAGCGATATCAAGGCATATGGAAGTCCAAGAGACAAGTGAATCAGATCCACATCAAGGAAAAATCCAAAATCATTTGGCCTTTTGCACACATCTTGATGTACACAGGTTTAAGGGTCAAATCCACGTATATACACGAGAAAGGGATTAAAAGTCATGTATGGAAATTATTGCATATTTATAGCGATGATCTTGGAAACATCAAAGGTACAAAAATGGTCCATGGGGTCTAAGGAGTTTGCAGAGGGATAGGGAAGGCCATAAAAGTGTGATCCACCATGTGTGGTAAAATCAGCTATAACAGATGCCCCCTAATGTGCGAGGTCAAAGGGGTCATACAATGGCCGAAATACATTATAATTCCATCCTAGAAGTGGAGTGATGAAAAACCCAGTGGAAGAACCAACCATCTAATCAATACAATACAATGATCAAACTCTGCACATAACTGTAAGTAGATGTAGTAGTCTCGGATACATAAGAGTACAATGGCCATGAATAGGCATGATACAAAATATGACATGTGTGGTCATAACCACATATAATATAGATAGCTCAGAATATCCATGATGAAGATATACACAAGATCATGATCTCCATGAAGGCTGAAGATATATAATGGATCAAGATCTCCATAATGGCTGGAAATATCTGACATATACTGGAATCAAGTCACGAGAGCTAAAATCTCATGAACACTAGCATGATCAAGGAGGTATCATATATATGATGCCACCAATTTGGAAGTTCTTCTACACAAACTGCTATGAGTACATGTCCTACTATGTGAATAGAGGTGTCGAGTTTGAACATAGTAGTCCATCGTTTGATTACCGGTCATTGATGTATACCGTTAATAGATGCGAGATCACCCACTGATAATGAAAATGGGAATGAAGGTACTAGAATGCAAACTTATAAGTGTGAATAAATGTGTTGAGGTTGAACACTTGAGAGAATCCATCTATCAAGGGACATTGATGTATTCCTAGAAAACTATCGATGGCAAGAGAACCAGCCACTAATGATTGTCAGTCTCAAGGCACTCAAAAATGACTCTAGATTCCTATCCCAGAATAAATGATCTGAAGTTGATGGGATGAAATCCACTGGAAGGAGGGCATTAAGGCATCCCACATCATCCAACACAAGGTACTCAGTAAATCTATATAATGTGGAAGGACTCGATCATAATGTGCACGAACTATTAACTGTACCGGGAATGGATGACATGCAAAGTCAAGATAACTGAGGAATGGCTGACTCGGGTTTCAAATTCCTTCTAACAAGAGAATAATGATGAATGGTGACTGAATGTAGGAAGCATAGACTCGATATACAAAACTGGGTCATCTCTGCGACATAGGAGGCATCGACAGAGGCTCCATAGGGACTGGAAGCTTAACCAGTCGGCGGAGATAAACTCAGAGAAATGAGTACAGCTCCAAAAGTGAAACTATTACCCAACCAACAGATGTGATATACAGTGCTTTGCTCGAAGGTGACATGACTCGACTGCTGCCAAAGATAACATCTTTTCTTAGCTGGATTTTTGTTTTTTTTATTCTTTTGGACTTTTTCAAATATTTTGAAATGCTTCAAAAAGAATAAAAGTTCTTTATAGTTACAGAATAGGAGGAGAAAAGTTTCAATGGGAAAACAAACTAGTTCCAAGCATCGAAACATACCTATGCTCAATGCAAGGACACATGTGAAGGATAGCGACACTCGGGGGAAAGTCCCCTCTCGGTAAAAATAGGGAATCAAGCTACAAAGGATATACAAAATGGCTCTGCATGGCTAGACATGAGACAAGCTTGGGCTATATGGCTGATACTCAAAGTCAGTGAAGCCGACATAAGGCTCAATGAGGCAGAAAAAGCTCATGAAAATGCAATTACAACTTGACATAAGGGAGTCCTGGGGAAATAGGCCAGCAAAATATCAAGAGGAGTATGAGGCTCTTGCAAAATTTCATGGAAATACTATACAATGGACTCCCACACCCTAAAGGACAAAGTGTCATCATGGGTGCCAAATGAAAACAAGGAGCTAACTAGGGCACCCATGTAAATTCAAACTCTACCATTTTGTTGGTTGGAATATTTCACCTCCTACGGAAAGCAAGGTGTTCCACTCGTCTAAATGGTTAAGATCCATAAAAAATAGAGGACAGAGGCTGAATACTCTCCCTAGATGCCGCAAATACCTAGAATGAAATGCTTCGATAGTAATCTTGTGTACCTGCAATAAATCTTCAACACACAAACATAATCGAAACTTGCAGAATATAATCTACTGATCTATGTTAGTGACTAAGGAATCTAACAACATACATGTGAAATCAAACAACAACAATATATGTGGGACAGAAATGAACTTGCATTAAAGAAATATGAAGAAGTTTACAACCAATCCTTAGTGTTGACATGCATCTCCATGAAACCAATCATTATCATCCCCGTAAGCTCTAACTCTATCCCTCTATGCTCTCCAAATGATATGGGGCCAAGTAATCAATCCAAGAGCATAACGATACCTTAAGAGTTCTCCCCTCAACCATGGATATGAGATTGTATTTATAAGGCTCAATGGATAGGGTAGGTTGAGAGATTAGTGGGTGAGGTGGCCTCTAAGATCCTAGGATGAGGGATCTTGAGCTCAACTGACGCACAATAGTAGGGATAAGGGAGGACACAAGGCTTATCATCTAGAAGCCTATAGAAACTTCTACTTTTCCTTTTTTACCTAGGTTACTACATTTCTCCTTCAATGATAGAGTGGTTCTGGTAAGAAACACTTATGGACTAAGGGCCATTAATGGTGGCACCGCTTGTGGACAACAAGGGATAGGCAGTGCGAACAAGGTAACACTCTTGGACAACAAAGGAAGCACAGTGATGGGAATTTAATGGAAGATTGATAATTAACATGAGTTTCCACTCAAAGAGCTAGGATTCAGGGCAAGTAGGTATATCCAAGTTCTTATCACATGATGGTGACAGGATTTCGGTATAACAGGATTCCCCCCAAAGCATGAGTCTTAGAGGGATATGATAAATGAGAGCTTTGAGAGAACAATTCATCGCCATGAGATTGAAATGTTGGCTCGATCAGAGCATGTTTTCCACTAGGCATCTGTAGTACATCAAAATGTTGACTCATAGACACAAGTAACCAAACTCATGGCGGTAGACAAATACAATGCAGATCCATGAGAGGAATAAACAAGCATGGCTACTAGAATACATTATAGATCCATGTGATAGAGGACTCAAACTTGGATATAGCTACCATACATACAATTTAGATCTATTCCATATAGACATATATTTGAGCATAGCCACAACCATACAAATGTGGATCCATACTAGATATACAAAACTCCATCACAACCCGAGGAAAAGCAATGAGCGCTTTTAAACGAATGCCTAGGGTCTTCATCTCGTCTTCCACAAAGTATGATTCTATCCATGTGATTACAATAATCTGAAGCCGAACATGGTAGAAACCACTTGATTACCGGTCAATGATTTGAACCGTTAACAAGTGCGATGGAGATCACGATTAATGTCAATGCTTCCCAAGGTACCCTAGTACAATCTACTGAGTGTGAATAGATGTCCTGATGTCGAACACCCAGTCGATTCTATCGATCAAAGGCCAATGATGTGAACCTATGTCGAGAGTGAGAGAATCTGTCATTAAAGCATACATATCTCAAGGTACTAAGTATTGTTTCTAAGACTATTTCCTGGATGATGAGCTGATGTTAACGGGAATAGTCTCATCGAAGGAGGTCCATGATGAGTCCCACATCGATGACACGAAACTTAGAACATAGTTCTGGAATGATGTGAATGTATTAACCATATGACTGACTCAAAAATAGTAACACAAAAGCTGTGTAGACTGCAGAGGTAAAACTTCTTCAAATCCCCTTTGAACATCAAGCCGCACGAAAAAAAGACTTGGCAGCATGATTGAACGGGACAGACACACAATGCGACAATGGAAAATGCATTATTATGAAAGACTCAAAGGAGTGACATGACTCATGAAAGTGGATCGTCATGGGTATCAGCTGAATACCCAATTGACTAACATAATGTGCAGACAAGCGCCATGTGTAACGGTAATGACAAACAACTGCAATTATTTGCAAAATGATTCCCTTCCCATTTCCCCCATCATGATCGATGAGTGCCTCTTTCCATTTTTACAAGTCCAAAGAGGGTAACAAACACTCGATATATCTTTTCAGAAGACAAGTCTAGACTCATATGTTTTACAAACCTGAGAGAGGAGGGGTTTATTCCCAAAATGGGTCTCTCAATGTTTAATTTAATGAGTCCACTGAAAGAAAACTCAATATCGTTCATGTTTATATAGTATGAACAAATATGTAAGAAGACTCCAAAGGGGTCCTTTTTCATATGATTTAGTCTCTACAGCCCAAAAAAGTGTAAAACCATACCTTAGAGAACTCTTCCAGTCATGATTGGCTGGAGTGTTCTTTTTTCATAAATAGTCCTATCCGAACTTAAAAAGAGATAACATACCATCGGATGGACGACTCTTTAGATACTTTAATGAGCATGAAGAAGACAATATCCCTCGTTGATCTTTTCATATTTAAGGAGCTTGAAAAGAGTTTAAAGGGAACTCCATGAGGTTTCTTTACAAAATGTCATATTTTATGAGCCTAGTAAGAATTGGAAATGGACTCGACAATCTTTTCATGTTCAAGGAGTCTAAAAAAGAGGTGAAAAGAAGACTCCATGATGCTTCTTTACACAATGTCAATTTTTTACGAGCCTAGAAAGAAACTGAAATGGACTCAGAACTTTGATACTAGATTTTAACGAACATGACAAAGTGTCGTAATAAATGCTCAACAACCTTTTCTGTTTTATGAAAGTGTGAAAAATCCCTAAAAAAAATTCCCAAATCTTCTTACTATAGTTCTCTTATTCTGCAAACGACTTAGAAACAAGTGTTAAATGCATTCATAACTAGCATTAAAGGATTACGACAGATAAACTTTGACTAAAATATGATTTTATATCAAAACTATAGTATATCAGACCCAAAAATGCCTATATAAGTCATGTAAATAGTAAAAAATCAATTCATTTCACTATTTACCTATAGCAGAGAGCACTTGGAGCATTTTCTTAGCTAGATCTTCAGCAGCTGATATTGGGAGTTTTCACCATCCATTTTCAACATCATCAGTTGTAGGTAATAGCTAAGACCCTTCTCCTTCATTTGATAGCATTTATTTTGAGTTTAGGTGGGGTTTTGGGCTCATATGAAAATCCCTAAAACCTTAAAAGTAGGCACCGCAGCTACCCCTTATGGGATACGTGGTACCACCTGAGAACCGTGCCTCTAACATAGTTGATAGGTGGTTCCATCGCCTCTCTCTCAATGGTGCATAGGTGGTGCCAGCTGTGGAGAATTTAAACTAATAGTATGAACAATATAAATTCATTCCTTTGATTTTTAATGATTAAGGATGATTCTATTGCATACTATGATTATTTTTGCTAGGTCTAGGCTACTCAAAACATGGTGATAAGGAAAGAAAGAATACATGACAATGAGGATGTTGCTGCTGAGAGAAATGCGAGTTGTATCGTCGCATTATGGGACTGTGGGATCCTGAATTTCTTCCAGAGCCCAAGCATGGTGTCACACGAGTGGTTACTGGAACACATACTGCATATGTGGAATATAGAGTAGCAGTATTTTGAGGTGGGGACCCATATCCTTATAGTGGAAGTAGAGGACATTTACTGCTTGACGGGTCTCTTGAGACAGGGTACCCCCCTCTCACTGATAGGGTCCCATGGAGGGGATATTGCCACTCGAGAGCTTATATATCATCACTGTGCACCAGGGATGGGTACATCAGGGAAGAAGATCCCCATCAAAGCAGTGACAGATAGGTCCCTACAAATCATCCTATTTACCATGCAGAGGGTGGTCAGGAGTCAGGGTGTGTACCAGGATTCTAGGGCACACATGATGTACTCCATAGAGGCCATGGCACCCACAGTGTTCAACTGCGTGGAAGCCATGCTTCTAATCTTCAAAGATCAGTTGACTAAGTGTTGGTAGGGAGAGAAAAAGTAGTTTGGATTTGGTTCCATTTTAGCCTACTTCCTCTTTGAGTGGGTTCCAGAGATGAGACCTCAGGTGGTCTTCCGGAGTCTGAGAGCACGAGACCCCCATATGCTGAGGTGGGTCCAGGTCATGGCTCACATAGGAGTGGGTAGGGGAAGCGTGAATTTCAGTGACCCAATCTTCATATGGATCCGAGATCATATCCTCATGGTTGAGGATTACACTTACGCTGGCACAGACTTCACTAGAGATATTGACCTACCACTCCCACCTGGCGGACAGTGGGGTGACATCAGTAAGAAGTAAGAAACCCTAAAATGGATGAAATTTTTTTATGTTTTTTTTTATTTTTTTATGTTAAGTGAGGAGCATCTTTTTTGGATAGGCAATCTAGAGCCCACTTTGTACCACAGGGTGATGATATCATCGGTGAGTTCAAGGAGAACCTGGAGAGGTTGACCTTAAATATCCTAGATGATGATATTGATGACCACCTGATGAGATATCATAGATTTACAATGGGAGTCCCAGATCGATTTAGTAGGCTGCTACGTAGAGTAGCTCAAGCAATGATGTGCTATCACGAGCACCACTAGTGTATGAGATATGTACTGAACGCTGACAGCTTCAGGATTTTGTATGATGACTTTTTCTGAAAGCCTACGTGCTTCAAATGAGGTCTCAGGAGCTATTTTTTGTAAACGTTTTCATATATATATACACACACATAGACTTTTACATAGTTTTTATATGTTTCAAATGTAAAATACATTTTCTATGAGTTTTATGTGTCTTTGAATGTTTATTTACAATGTACCATGTTTGCTTTGATGTCATGAATGGGAAATATGCCAATCTAGGATGTAATTAGCTAATGAGTCAACAACTACATTATTTTCCCTAGGCCCTATGCCTATAGATGATGGTTTCAAATGATCTTCGTAGCAAAAGTACTCTCTGGAAGAGGTGGATGAGCACCGGGTTCCTAATGGTGTAGACATGGTTTAAATGGAAAACTAGGAGTTGTGAGTCCATCAAGACTACTAGATCACGAACATTCTGGGAGGAAGCTTCAGTCAGAAGACCGATGACCTCTTCATACTCGATGATGTTATTAGTAGTAGGACCTATACAAACCGCTCCTAAACTAACCAAATCTTCAGCTTGGAAGTAGAGGACCCAAGCAGTCGATGAGAGATTCCAAGTGTGGCGGGAAGCACCATCAACAAAGTCGGTAGAAAGCCACATGCATGACCAAAACATGGTATAAATAGATGCAGACACTAAACTCAAAACCATCTTGAAAATACTAAAAGCACACTGAAAGTCAATCAATATACGTATATACAAGATACTATCTAAGAAAGACCTAGGAATAGTACCTTTTCAAGTAGAACCCATTGTGAGGTTGCCCCAAAGGGATTCCATCATAATCAAAAAGCTTGTAAGCTCCTTTCTCTAACACCTTAGAAATAATGAAAGGTCTGTACCACATAGATTCGAACTTATTCTTCCCTAGTTTGTCATATCTTTGGTCATAAGTCAATACTAGGTCACCCTCATTAAAGACACGAGGTTGGATAGATTTATCATACTGTGCCTTGACACATTTCTTATGTGCCTCATTAGCCAAGGCAGCATCTCTTTGAGTCTTGTCAAGGTTACTCAAGTACCAAAATATGTCTTCCTCTATGGAATTGTCTCGGAGAAGTTCGACAATAAGTTGCAAAGATGGAATCTGACATTGGATTGGTACGACAGCTTCAAGTCCATAGACAAGCTGTAATGGCGTGAAACCAGTAGCTATTTTCACAAAAGTTCGATAAGCCCAAAGAGAGGAGAACAAAACATGGTGTCAGTTGGATTTATGATCTCCAACCATCCAACGAAGTGTAGTTTTCAAAACTTTGTTAATGGCCTCTGCCTGACAATTAGCTTGTGGATAGTGTGGTGTAGAGTTTTCATGGCGAAAACCTAGCTTAGCACTCAGCTCCTCCATCATTTGATTACAAAAATGGGTTCCTTGATCAGTAACGATTGACTGTGAAACTCCAAATCTAGGTATGATATGATTAAACAAGAAGAAAATGGCAGTCTTACCATCTTCTGCATATGTAGGCATGGCCTCATTTCATTTTGTGAAATAATCAATGATGACGATGATGTAACAATGCCCCTTAGCTGAGGTAGGCTTATAATGCATGAAGTCAATCCCCCATTTGGTGAATGGACCAATGACAATGGCGGGTTGTAGTGGAGCAGGATGGGTGCACTTTTTAGGATAAAAGTGTTGACAAGGTGGGAATTTCTTAATAGCCTCATGACTGTCTTTGAAGATAGAAGGCCATAAATAGCTAGTGCGAAGGATTTTCTGGGCTGTAGCCATCCCAGATAAATGACCGCCAAATGCTCCAGAGTGGAAATCATTCAACACATGTTCATCCTCCTCATGAGTGAGGCAACGCCAGAGAATAGAGTCAATCCCACGTCTATACCAGGTATCATTCAAGATGAGATAGAATTTCATGTGGTGATGAATACAACGGCGATCATCATAGGATAAATGTGGCTAAAAGCATTGTGTCTAGATATAAATCAACAAATATCCATACCAAGGATTAGTAGTGCTAATCAGGATCAAGAATTCATCTAGAAATGAATCACTGGGCTCATAAATGAATCACTAAGGAATCTAACAACATACATGTGAAATCAAACAACAACAATATATGTGGGACAAAAATCAGCTTGCATTAAAGAAATATGAATAAGTTTATAACCAAGCCTTAGTGTTGAAATTCATCTCCATGAAACTAAGAATTCTCATCCCCCTAAGCTCCGAATCTAGCTCTATATGCTCTCCAAATGATCTTGGGCCAAGTAATCAATCCAACAGCATAACAATACCTTAAGAGTTCTCCCCTCAACAATGGATATGAGCTTGTATTTATAAGGCTCAATGGATAGGGTAGGTTGAGAGATTAGTGGGTGAGGTGGCCTCTAAGATCCTAGGATGAGGGATCTCAAGCTCAAGTGACCCACAATAGTAGGAATAAGGGAGGACATGAGGCTTATTATCTAGAAGCCTCGATAAAATTCTCTTTTTCCCTTTTTATCCAGGGTACCATGTTTCTCCTTCAATGATAGAGCATTTCTAGTAAGAAACACTTATGGACTAAGGGACATAAGTGGTGGCACCGCTTGTGGACAACAAGGGATAGGTGGTGCGAGCAAGGTACCACTCCTGGACAACAGAGGAAGCGCAGTGCTGGGAATTTTCATGGAAGATTAATAAATAACATGAGTTTCCACTCCAAGAGTTGGGATTCAGGGCAAGTAGGTATGTCGAAGGTCTTATCACATGATGGTGACAATATTTTGGTATAACTATTACCCAACCAATGGATGTGATATACAGTGCTCTACTCAAAGGCAACAGGACTCGACTATTACCAAAGATAACATCTTTTCTTAGCCGTATTTTTGGTTTTTTGATTCTTTTGGACTTTTTCAAATATTTTGAAAATCTTGAAAAAGAATAAAAGTTCTTTATAGTTACATCATAGGAGGAGACAAGTGTCAATGGGAAAACAAACTAGTTCCAAGCAGTGGAACATACCTATGCTCAATGCAAGGACACATGTGTAGCATAGCGACACTCAGGGAAAAGTCCCCTCCTCGTAAAAATAGGGAATCAAGCCACAAAGGATATACAAAATGGTTGTACATGGCTATATATGAGAGAAGCTCGGGCTATATGGCTGATACTCAAAGTCAGGGAACCCGGCATAAGGCTCAATGAGGCAGGAAAAGCTCATGAAAATGCAATTACAACTTGACATAAGGGAGTCCTGGGGGAAATAGGCTAGAAAAAGATCAAGAGGAGTATGAGGCTCTTGCAAAATGTCACGACGATACTATACAATGGACTCCCACACCCTAAAGGACAAAGTGTCAGCATGCGCGCCAAGTGGAAACAAGGAGCTAACTAGGGCACCCATGTAAAGTCAAACTCTACCATTCACATCATGCCACTTCTAAAACAGCAAGAAGGTTTCGTGATAGGATAGAATGGGTTTGTACCTAAGGTTATAATGAAACGGTCATAAGGTCATGCAAAATGAAAATGTAGGTGAAATCTAACCTATATTCCAGTTTAAACATCATACCTGAGATCGACATAAATGGGTCAAAACAATGGTCGAAACGACGCTCAAAACAGTCTCCTACATCATCATATTAGTAAAAAATGGTCCAAAAGGGTCAGAAATGGTTCAAAACTATAGAAAGGGGGTAAAAATTTTCAAAAACTTGAAAATTTTCTATAAATAGTAAAAGATTCAAAACATTATATATCATTTGAAATTTGTACCCAATTGAGCTCAGAACATCAAGCGCAAATTTTGGGAGTTTCGTTCAGCGGAATTCGACATCGTTTTTTCCAGGTAACTTCCCATGCCCTGCTCTTCCATTTGCATGTAATTTTTTTCAAATTCCATGGTCAAAATCATTTTCTAGGCCATTCTAAGATATGCATTTCAACCCACACAGAAATCGAGGGTTTTTTCACGTATAGGGCTGGCTATACGTGGAAAAATGGCCCAAAGTTGCGTACATACGCGACTGTTTTACAAACAGTCATGTTTGCGGCTGTGTTCAATGTTTTTTTAGACAAATAGTGACCAAAATTCAATGTAAATGTGTAGGATGGTTCTAGAATTAAGGGAGAGAGAACATGAGGATGTAGAAGAGGCTGTATAGGGAAATCTAATGGCTCAACAAGCTCTTCATGCATGCCGGCTCTACAAGTTTTGGTATCTTTGGGGCTTAAGGGCCAAACCAAGACTGCTGCAGATTCTAGTAGACTACTGGGATCCTGACTCAGAGTCTTTCCATATCAACAGGATGTCCCTCACAATAGAGGTGGAGGACATATACTTCATTACAGGATTGTCCTAACCAGGGAAAGTGGTGAACCTACGTTCTCGCAGGCCCGAAGGTGGCCTCACCATTGATGAGTATATTGTTGTATACTGTTATCTAGACACAGAGAAGGTTGGGAGTTAGATCCCAACAAACTCCATATAGGTACTGGGCCTAAAGGCCATACAACTGACACTCGGTAGGATAGCAAGGCTAGCCTCACTCCACCAGGCATCGCAGCCCTTGACGTTCTATATAGTGGAGTGCATGAGACCCACAGTTTATGATTGGAGTACTGCGCTATTGAGCCACATGAAGCAACAACTTGGTGACTGCAATATGGGCATGGTACAAAACTTAGGTTTCAGCAATATCTTGTGCATGTTCTTCATCGAGCGTGTTCCAAGACTTAGCCCTAGAGTTGACGTTCCTCTTCACGAGGTTCGAGATCCATCCCAATGATGTTGGGTAGATGCGATGCGTAGACTGAGTGGGGGTATGGTGTCCAACCCCTACTCAACTAATTTCTTTCCATGGTGGCAATGGGAGATAGTTTCCATCGATGATTAACCCTATGCAGGGATAGATTTTCTGAGAGATCCCAACATGCCCCTACCACCAGGATCAACATACGGCGACATTGGTAACGAATCCCAACCCTCTTTTTTAAGTTTTTTTGAATTATTAATTTTTTTTCTGTTTTTTGATATATAGAACCAAAAGACATGTTTTTGCGTGACGACAGATAGTGACATCCTGTCATATGTATGCATATGTAGGACCACAGTGGCCTGACGGTTTCCCTTGTCATAGATGGAGTTGATGAGGAGATGACATCATGGGTGTGGATGCGGAGCAGATGCTCCAAAGTATCCACACACAATTTGGGCGGCTAACACATAGGGTACCGATGGCGCAAGTCAAGGACTTGCCTGAGGCCATGCAACGTCAGGTGGTGGGTGTACCACGAGCATGGGTGCTATTGTTTCGATGGCTATATAGAGCCGTGGTGACTTTCCATGATCAAAACCCCCCTTCTCCTTCCCAGGCTTAGATACCTGGGAGTGACATATTTTTGTACTACCATGTATTATATTTTGGTGGCTCTAAAACCCCATTTTTTTATTATGACACTTATGTATTATCACATTTTGAATGTTTAATGAAATTTTTTTATGATGATCGATTTTATTTATTTACATGTGTAAAAATGTATGTTTGTGATGATCTTATGGTCTGTAAAACAAATCCTAATCTAATACATAGTTAGCATATGAGTCAACAACTTCATTATATATTCTTGGAACATGTATGTATGTTATGTTGTCAAATTGACGTTCTAACAATATCAAACGTAAGAATATTTGTAATAATGTTGGATCCCTAAGATGATATATTTCATTAAGCTATGACACTATTAATTGTGAATCAAGATGTACCTCAAGAGAGAGAACACCATGCGAAATGGCATCTCGTAGAAGCTTGATAATGGCACTATATTCAGCAACATTGTTTGAAGAGGGTCATAAACATACACCTCCTGAAGACAATATCTGACCCGTAGGAGTATAAATCACCCAAGCAGCAGAGGTTGAGTGTTGAGTGTGATGGCTAGCACCATCAGCGAATCCTATATATATGGAATACTCGATTGACATCTTCTATAAGAAACTAAAGCTAATCAACAACCCGATCACCATAAGAAAAAACTAACTATGCAAAATACTATACAATAATATACAATAATAAGCCCTGGCTGAGAGTCATGCATAGTACTTTTTAAGATAGAGCCTATTTCTAGGCTCTTTTAGGGCTGTCCCTTCATAATCTACTATCTCATAAGTTACCTTCTCTAACACACGTTTGACAACGTAAGGACCATGCCACATTGGGTTAAAATTTCCTGCCCCCAAGGGTTCTTTAGCTTGATCCCAAAAAAGGACCAAATATCCTTCACTAAACTTCATCGGACGGACAAATTTATCATATTGGACCTTAACGCAACGCTTATTTACTTCTAGAGAAACTAAGGCATCACGGCGCTGCTAATCAAGCTGCTCTAAGTGGACCAAATGTTCCTCCGATGGGGAAGTGTCTGGTAAGAGCTCTATGGCTAGCTTTAATGAAGGGATTTCACATTCAATAGGTAAGATAGACTCCACTCCATGTACAAGCTGATGTGGAGAAAAACTAAAGGTAGTATTAACCTCGGTTCTATAAGCCCACAAAGGAGGATATAACAAGATATGCCAGTTGGTATTGCTTTGTGTGATGGTTCGTTGGAGAATGGACTTAAGTGATTTGTTCACTGATTCAACCTGTCCATTCACTTGAGGGTAATAAGAAGAGGAATGCTTCTGCTTATACCCTAACTTTGAGGACAACTCTTCCATCATCCGATTTTGAAAGTGCCTAGCATGGTCAGTGACAAGCTCCTTTGGAATACCAAACAAAGTAATGATCTGGTTGAAAATGAAATGCATGGCTGTCTCACCATCAGATTTAATTGTGGGCATAGCCTCAGCTCATTTCATGAAATAGTCAACAACCACTATAATATGATGATTCCCCCAAACTGAAGCTAGGAATGATGATGATAATTGGATTTAACGGGGCAGGATGTGAGCACATATTGCGTGCAAACACCTGGAAAGGGTGGCACTTCTTGACCGCATTGACACAATCTTTAAAGATCGATGGCCAAAAATAACCCACTCTCAATATTTTTTAGGCTGTAGAAAGCCCAGATAAATGACCACCACATGCCCCTCTGTGGCAATCATCTAGCACAAGGTCAGCCTCCTCATGAGTTAACCAACGATGTAAAATGGAATATACCCCATGGCAGTACAATGTGTTATCCCCTATAAGGTAGTTCTTGGATACGTGACGTAACTGTCGTCGTTCATCCCATGAAAGGTGAGTAGGGACCTTCAATGTTTGTAAATATATGATGATATCGCCATACCATGGATCCAAAGTTGAGATCAGGAAAATGTCCTCATCAACAAATGTATCTTCACAAAATTCCTCCTCCTCTTCTCTTGGGAAATCAAATATAAGCTCAGCAAAAATCAACGATTTTTTTTATTTTTCCAAAACAAACTTGAGATCAAATTCTTGCAAGAAGACAATCCACTTATTATAATTTCCCCTATCATCCTTTTAGTGATGACAAACTGAAATGGATTGACATGGGCTACCACCAAGGTCTGACAAAGGAGAATATAGTGTCTCAATATTTGAACCACATGGAAAGTTTCTCCACATGGGAATAATATATCTCTACATCTATAAGGTTTTGTCTCAAATAATATATGACATGCTCATGTAGCTCCTCATCCTCTTGAACCAAAACCATACCATTCACCTCCATGGACGCGGCCACATAAAGCAAAAAGTCACGTCTATAGTTGGTTGGAATAATCACGGAGGCCGATGCTAAGGCTTGTTTAAGTGCATCAAATGACTCATGGGCTCACTCATCCCAACAAAAGGTAGTGTCCTTCTTCAAAAGATGCATAAATCCTCTAGTCAAATTGGCAAAAGTAACCATGAATATCTACAAGAGATTTTCCATGCCTTGCAAACATTGAAGATGTCTAATGTTTCTCGAGGGAGATAATTGAAGTATTGCCTCAAACTTTAAGGCATCAACTCTTATACCCTCCCTGGAGACAATGAACCCTAATAAGCGACCAGATTTCACTTAAATGATGCATTTATGAGGATTTAACCTAACCAAATAATGGTGGTAGCTTTCGAACACTAATCTCAAATGGTAGGAATGACGCATCCTTTGATGAGAATGAGCAGCAATGTCATCCCAAAAGATTTCAATAATTGATTTGATATCATGGAAGATCAAGGTCATAGCTCGCTAAAATGTGGCTCCAAGGTTTTTAAGTCCAAAAGGCATCTTCCAATATGCAAAGGTACCCTAAGGACAAATAAATGTGGTTTTATGTTGGTCCTCAGGTTTGATCTGTATCTGATTGTATTTGAAAAATCTATCCATAAAGGAAAATACCTTGCTTCATGCACACTCATCCAAAATTTCATCAATAAATGGTGTGGGAAAATTATCCTTAGGATAGGCACGATTCAAGTCATGGAAATCAGTGCATATACTGAACGATCCCTGCTTCTTATCAACTGGAATGGGGTTTGAAACCCACTCTGTCAAGGGAACGGGATAGATAAAACTAGAATTAAACAGCTTCTCTATCTCATCCTTAATTGCAGGTGCTTTTCTAGGATTCACCGCATGCAAGCATTGTCGAACAAGCTTAACATTGGGATACGTTTTAATCTCATGTTCAATAATGCGAGGGTCGATACCTGGCATTTCCTCATATGACCAAGCAAATACATCATGAAACTCTTTGAACAGCTTGGTATACTCTTGAATCTTAGCATGGGAACATTCTGCCCCAATATAGACATTCTCAATCTTGCCAGGATCATGAGAGATATTGATAGGGATGGTAGGAGATATATTCACCATGTTTCCATCAGCCATCGAACCAGGAGAGATCAATGGAACCATGGGACTACTAATTCTCTCACTAAGAATATCCCTAAAGTCTTCACACTCCAAATAGTCAAGCTCAAGATGAAAATAAGATATATGATGTAACTCTTCCCAAGGTGGCTCAACCCCAGACATGGCCTCAATAATAGCTTCATCTGATGGAAAACCACTATCAAGGCAATCATGTGTGTGAGAATACTTAAGTGCCCATGCAGGAAGCACATATGGGTCCTCCTCCACTATCTACGAAGAGGAAACACTAGGCTCTGCAACACATTCAATATTCGCTTGATATGATATCATTGCTACAGGAAATGACATGTCTGTTTCGATAGGCTTACTCGAAGGACTCAGTGTAGGAAGGATCTAAGGATCTTCCATATGGGTAGTACAAAAAGACACTGATCTCAATGAAGACAAAGCCCCACTGGAACTAGACCTGATCATAAGAACGGGTGCAGGACAATTGAAGCTTCCCATAAGGGATGGATACATTCCAACACCCACACTCCCAATTGTTGGCTGAGAATGATTGATAATTAGGATAGAAGCTCCCGATGATGTAGTAACACTCAGATTTTTGAACGATGTCTAATCAATCATAACAATATTCCCATTAAATGGAAAGCATACAACTTGAAATAGAGAATAAGCTACAGCTTGCATACCATACATACAATTCCTACCCAGTAATAGATTATAGTCAAGGGGCGTATCAAACACCTCGACCTTGATCGCAACGATCTTCCCTCCCAAACGGACCTTAAGAGAAGGAATAAATCTATGTGGCCAAAATTATCTACCATCAAAAGAAGTCAACAGGGTAGTGGATTTAGACAGCTTGGGGAACCCAAACCCTTCCAACACGAAAAAGACATCACGGAAGTAGCAGCGCCTTTGTCAATCACAATGCGCTTGACAGTCTTGTTAAGACATTCTACATGAATCAAGAGAGACACATAGTAAGGAAAGCGAGGCTATAGTCCCATTGTTTCAAATTTGATGATGGTGGAAGAGTTATCATCGTTAACACCAAGAGTAGAAAGCAAATCCTTCCTTTGCGAAGGACAACTCTAAAGTACTTCAAGTGCAGACATCACACAAGGAGTGTGGCCCAAATCCTCAACAACTGAATAGTTCTGCATGGCTCAGGCATTAGGATTGTGTCCTGAATGCTTTAGGACTCCCTTAGGAATGTGAGGTGTGACTTTAGGTTTATCCACAGGGTTTTCAATATGCAAAGGACTCCCAGGTGGAGAAGGTTCCTTTCCAAGGTCTGGTTGTGACGAACCATAGTCCTTCGCATAGGTCAAAACCTTAGTAGAATGCACCATATTGATGCAACCATGACCATTACTGGCTTCCAGCAGATCTTGAACTCCACCAGACTGATCATGGGTCCTCAAGTTCATGTTTTGATTATGTGGTAAAGGGTTGATCAGCACAAATGGGCCCTGTGCTATGAATCTCGAGGCGTCTTCCATACGAGGGCACAAGTGAGTGAGGTGGTCATCCTTACACAAATTGCAAGGAAACTTAACCTTATGTTTAGATTGCTTGTCCCCCCTAGCATTGTTGGCATTCTTGTCATTAGAATTGGCATTTTCATTCCTATTCCCACCCTTACAATTTTTTTACCCTTTTTCTTATTCCTTCCATGTTGTTGGTTACCCTTCTGGTCTGACGATTGCACCGAAAGCACATTTACCCTTTAGGTGGGTTGATACAAAGTTGTGGCTTGTCCCGAGGCATATTGGTTGATAGACAATTGACTCACCTGTTTTACAACTGAATCCACAGGTTTGGTACTTGTAAAACCATTAATGCCGTCGACATGTGGTCCAGGTTTGACCTTAGGGCCGAAACTAGAACGCGGAGCATTAGGAATGATCTCATATAACAATCCATATTGAGCATAAATCAAATCCAATTCATGTTCCCTAAAAATGGTTTGTTCCTCGTTCTGAACTCTGGATGTAGAAACATCCTTCGCTATATAAGACAGTAACAATTTAAGGAACCACTCTAGGAGAAACTCTGGCGGTATGAAAGCTTTAATCAACCTCTTCTGTCTACGCCACTCTTGGATATGGTTTGATATATGCGTGGCTTTGTCTTGCCGAAATGTCAATAAGGGTTATTTACCAAAATCGTAATGCACTGGTATTTGGATGTGATTAAGAAAATTCATATCTAGGTCATCGAACAAAACGAATGCCGCCCTAGGTAACTCTATGTACCATTTCATTGCATGACGAGTGAGGATGCATTTAAACAACCTCAAATGGATAGAATCATCATGTAAGGAATTAGAAGAGCACCAAAGGTCAAACGTAGTAACATGTTCACTAGGATCTTCTCCTAATTTGCCCTCAAATTTGAGAATGTCCAAGGGAAGCTTGGTAGGGACAGTTGGCCAAGCTGGGTCATAAGATACTGGATTGTTCATTAGTCTCGACCAGTCAAAAAAATTTAAAATTGCGAGGAAAGGGAGCCTAGGTTGAGCAGGTCGATGCCACACTCCCTGATAATTTTTGTTCATGTAAGACTGATTACCGTAACCACCATGGCCATGGCCATATTATCCTCCTCCTATTTGACCCATGTAGGGTGGCATGGAAGCACCATAATGTGGTGTACCTTGCATATTTGAAGCTATAAAGCTATAATTTGGGGAGTAAGTAGGTTGTTGATACCCGTACCCATAAGGTTAATAAATCTGTCCATACTTTGGTCCATAATATTTTCCATGAGAAGCTCCATAAGATGTCCAATGGGATTTCCCACGAGAAAATCCATAAGTAGGAGTATGGGGAACTCCCCGCGATAGACCATAGGACATTCCAGAAGTAGGAACATGACCTCCCAAGACAACAGGAGGTACTTGACTCCGAGACACAATTACACAAGTAGCAGTAGAATGAACATGAATAGTAGCAACATTTTGGCCCGAAGGACCGCCTGAATGAGGGAGAGGAATAGCATTCGAAGAACTAGGAATAGAGGATGAAGGGATATGCAAAGTGATGTAAGTGGTATTCCCTATAGTCAATTGTCTTGGTTCTAGTATCCTAATAGGAATACTAACACCAGGTCTAGGACGAACATGTGATGTAGCCTCCACTGCCAGGATGGAGGGTGAAATGTGACTCGTGCTCCTAAATCTCTCCACATGGAAAGGAATAGGAGTGCCCCTAGGTGTAGTGTTAGGTTCAAAATATGACTTGGCATGGTGTGCTGGATCATGTACAGGGATACCAAACATGCCATAACTAATGTAATTAGTGCTTGCAGCTTCATGATGAGTCTCATTACCTGACATCCAATACCGGTGACCTGTGAATGAGGGATCATAGCTAGAGTGTGCAGGTATATCAACTGAAGGATCGTACCTAGAGTGTGTAGGTATATCAGGTGAAGGATCATATAGAGAGGTAGAATCATCTTCCCAAACCTCATGAGGTGGAGAAGACAAATCAGAAATTTCATCTTCATGATCTCCCATTGTGTGTGAATCAATGTGAGAAGTATTCTGCTTGGATCATTTGTTTCTCTCTCCTAGAGGAGGAGGAGATGTAGAAAGTGGAAGTCCTACTAAATGACGAGAATGGAAAAGTGTCGCACCCAAATCCATAATGACTCAAAAAAAGAAAAAGACTCTTCTAATTACAAAAACCCTAAGCAAGATAGTGTGCATAGAGCATACACCTATATAATCTAAAGCCAATCACAAGAAAATAAGGGTAGGATATGTGAGCTACCGAATGAAGTAGGTATGTATCGCCTAGGAGAGGCTTGAGACTCCCATACACAACAAGTAGAGGTTCGTAACCAATTATTGTGGCCCTCAGCTTCAATGCATATAGCGACTATGCTATCTGACCCCAACATGGTTAGGACACATGCAGAATAACCCCTGTGAAGTACCCGATCGATAACCTAGGTAAGGCAAATAATGTCACCTCAACATAATCAATGCTCAGGAAGACAATCACAGGCAGGATTGACCGTATGGGCAGGGTAGCAAAGCCTGAAACTCTCGAAAGAGCCCCCAGATATGAATACAATCGTCAAAATATATCTGGTGCTAGTTATTTATGACTAGGGGTCATCCTAATCAATAACCGCTCACACTACCTCATGCTTAATTCCCTTGTAAGAGGAGGATCCTGAGAAACACTAGTTATACCAAGGAATTTCATGCTCTCACCTGGAAAGACACATACATCTTGTTGTTTAGTGGTCTTGGAGAATTTAATCACAATGAACTATTCCAAGACCCTAAAACCTAATCTTGTTGGTGTACCCTATAAAAGAAAATAGTGTAACCCATTTTAATTAAGCATTGATTTTATTTGTCTTATTACTCAAGAAGGTAGATGATCGTGCAACCAATGGTGTTATGACATAACATGAAGTAAAATGCATACCTGACAATCAATGCAAATGCATTGTGTTGAATGAAAAACACGGCATGCTACTATGTGAAATGCAAAATTTTCTTCAAATGACAAATGCAATCATTCCTATATGAAATCCTGATTAATACTTCTCTAAGCAAACCTAGTACAAGTACCATGCAAAATGCAAAGTGCAATGATGCATAATGATGGAATGAAGTAAATATTTTTGGATTTTTTGAATAAAAATGAGATAATAAAGCGAAGGAATGACTCTACCAGCCCTAGATTTTACAAGCACTATTCAAATAGCACCCACGCAAAGCACTAAGGCAAAAGAGACCTAATGCATTAATCCCAAAACAAAAAATCGAGAATGCAATGACAAGAACATTCTTAAAAAAAAAATTACCCTAAAAAGTGTCTCTGGTAATAAACAAAGGTGTATACAGACTCTAGAAGCATCTAAGGAGACTCAGCAATCATCAAAACTCACCCAGCAAGACTCAATCTTCCTCTAAAAGGAAAAACTTAGGGAATATGTGACCGTGTGCAGAAAACCCACGTATATACATGGATATCTTACTCAAAACCGCGTGTACACGTGACTGTGAGGTAAAAACTCATGTACAAGAAGAAAAAGAGATAAAAATGAAGGTAAAAAGATAAGCTGAGACAAAATTCACTCCAATCAGACACTACCAGGCAAACATGTCCCCATACCCAACTCAGAAACAAAGAAATCAGAGCAATTCAAGAACATTGAATGCCGATAAAAATCCCCAGAGGAAAAATGACTAGTAACTCCCCAATGGAGTCGCCAATTTTGTTACGGAGAGAAATTCCTATGGCTTGGGGTACCACAATAGACAGATTGACTCCAAAAATCAATAATTTCCTATATGCAAGAGAAACCAAATATCTAACAAGAAAGGATCTCGATTCGTACCGTATTCTGGACAATTGATGTAGATCCACATTGAGCTTTTCCAATCTCGCTTGTATTAGCAATTTTATTCCTCAACATTCAGCAAACAATACAAGCATGATATATATAATTTTGTTATAGCTACTCTAGCATATACAATCAAGAACATATAAGCATTTAAAATCATCCATGGATCAAATACTCATTTAAATACACATTATTGGAAAAGAAAAGATATTTCTATTCATATAAAACAGAGATTACAATAGTGACAACCTCTTTCGGCACATCTGTGAACTGGAGAAACCGAATCCCCCACTTGGGCCTCTAACACTTCAATCCTCCATCTCTCGACAGCAAGCTCACAAGAAAAAGGAAAGCTTGGGAAGAACACAGAGTGCTCCAAGGGACAAAGGGATGCAGACTAAAGTACAAGCTCCAACAACAATGGACTATAATTTTCTTGCTCTTCAATTCCTCTCCTTTCAATGTATCCAAAGGGTTCCTTATATATCTATTCAATGGGGTAATGGAAGGTCGGATCCAAGCGATCTCAAGGCATATGGAAGGCCAAGAGACAAGTGACTTGGATCCACATCAAGGAAAACTCCAAAATCATTTGGGCTTTTGCACACATCCTGATGTACATGGGTTTAAGGGTAAAATATATGTATATACGCAAGAAAGGGATTAAAAGTCGCATATGGCAATTATTGCATGTTTTTAGGGATGATCTTGGAAACATAAAAGATACAAAAATGGTCCATGGGGTCTAAGGAGTCTGTAGAGGGATAGGGAAGGCCATAAAAGTGTGATCAACCATGTGTGGTAAAATCAGCTATAATAGCAACACTGGAGATTTCAGAAGAAGAAGAAGAATATGGAGAAGAAGGTTCATAAGGGTATTTTTCTCTTACCCAAGCATTATCCTTTTCTTTCTCCTTCTTCATTTTCTTCTTTGCCAACCTCTCTTGATAATCGGCAAACAAATTTTCAACTTTGTCTGCCATCTGATAGGAATCCTTACTGAAGGCCTTCTCATCCTCTCCTCAGTAGTCTTCATCTTTTGTTTTATCTCTTTGATGTGCACACCTAATCTATGGATTGAAATCCTCAAGTACACCTTCAGCTTGCTTTATCTTGGATCTTGTTAGCATACACTCACAATGCAATGGTTAAGTTGTTCTGATAACAAACTTGATCTAAAAATCTTCATGGTTTTTTTAACCATTAATTTGCATGTGAAATTTCATATGCTATTACTCAAAAACATGCTTAAAATATGAAATATTAATGTTTTTAATCAATCACATAGGGAAATAAAAGAGATATGCAAACCATAAAATGAAGACAACAGTTGATAATAGAGTTCACCCCTCCTAGGCTATGCCTTTGGGCCACTTCTAATGGGAATGTCGATCTTATTAGTCTTCAAAATATTATAGAATGAGTGTTGTGGAAACACTTTTTAGTTCTGTTAGTCAAAATCAGAAACATAATGAGCCACTACATTATTCTTAGGATTCTAAGAAAAATGAGTATAAAATTTCCTATATGTGCTTGAGGCCTTCTCTAGCATGCAAAACAAGACAATCTACCATCACATAAGACAAAATAGTACAAACTATACAGATTCTACATCGAGATCTACTCCCATTAAATTCATAAGTGCCTCAAGATCTAGGCGTGTACCCTGTCTCAGTCTCTGTGCAAACCCACGTTGTTCTTCCAACTCCCAAACTATCTATCACCGTGGCTTGAAATCATGGTTTTTATATAGTTTAAGTGCAACGACCTTAAAATAATTTTTGTGTTGCTTACATTGCGACGATGGGGTGGTTTCCCAATGGTAAAGTGTTGAGTTATTAGGGGAGAGGTCTCAAGGTAAAACCCGCAAGGCTCTCCTCCCTTCACACATTTTTGGATGGTGTCATACATTTATATAAACACATTATGATATGGCATGGTTTTATTATGATTTGGTTACAACATGGTTAATACACGTTATACATGGTTACGATATGAAAGGATAAGGATGGTTATGTATAAGTATCAAAAATTAATATGTGGCAATGGTATAGTTGGATTTTAACACATGTAAAGATCTCGGTGTTGACTTGGGGCAAGGGCTAGGCCCTATTCCGCCCTCCCCTTTTTAAAAACTATTGATATGTCAACTTTAAATAATATCACATCCCAATAACTATTAAGAGCTAGTGAAGTGGTTATGGTTAGTGGAACTTTGTGAGAGCTATGGAGACTTGGACTTCTTGGGTTCAAATCCCATAGACTCCAACTAATTTTTCCATCCAACTTAATTTTTCCAACCCAAATTTTAGCCATATTTTTTTTATCATATTGACCATTTCTAACCATCCTTGACGAAACTTCAAATGCTAATAACTTCTTCATTCGGAGGATTTTTCGCATGAAATAAGCATTGGAAAAAAGATGTTGATGAGCTCTTTCACCTTGTAAGATTTTATTTACATTTTGGAAGACTTTAAATTTTATCTAGTTTTATATGATCCACCTTTATCACCTTTTGTGATAAGATTTAGGAAAATGAGCAACATGACCACATCTCTTCTTAGAGATATAGCTACTACCTTTCTAGATGCTTTTAATTTATAATTTGTTCCATTTGATTCATTTAATATAATATGAGTTTAATGTATCACTATGTTACTTGAAATATATATGTGTATCTGATTAGATTTATGCTCTTCCATATTGATCTCATCTAAATATGTATTAGTGGTATCAAATCAATCTTCTCTTTGATTGTATCTTGGTGCATTCCCTCGATGAGGTTAGTGTATGGAGAATTAGGTATTGAACTAGTTTATCTTGGGAAATACCACTTTTGATGCCACAAGTAACTTCCAATGGAGGACAAGTAGTTTCTTGACAAATCCCTCGCTTGGTAAAAGAACGGGATGATAGAAAATTTTGCACAAATCCTTTGACAGATGCCAACAACAATACACAGATTATAAAGTAGTCACTTCGGAGAATCCAAAGCCTTCAAGGTAAAAGTTAAATTTTTTATTCCTTTGTTTTGATTCCATATCGATGTCAATTCCCTAGACAAATTTTAATGTGCTAGAAGGGTATTTCTCTATCTAGAATTTTTTTGACAAGGAAAATATCACCTTTGTGCTCCTCAATGCTATCTTCCATGTCAAAAACTAGTGGAAAACTTATTGTGGGAAAAACTAAATAGAGTAGTCTAAAATGTTTGAGTTAAATCCCACTTGTGACTCTTTTATAGATGTCATTAAGGAGAAATATTACCCTATGGAAAACTGTGATGATCAGTGCAAAAAATGGACCGTTTTGCATTAAGAGAGGGACCAAGTGGTGACAGAGTACACCAATAACATTTGTACCTTATACACAAATGTGCATATCAAAGACACAGAGTGACACTTTTTCTAAAATATATCAATGGCATAAATTCTTTGTTACATCCAAAGAGAGATGGAATTCTTGGTCATCTCTTCATCGAGAGTCACTTATCTATATGGTGTCAAAATAGATCAAAATTTCAAGAAAATAATAAGTTATAATTTGGACCTACAAATCCACCACAAAATAAATGAAAGAAAAACCCTAGATCGTAGGGAAAATGATACAGTAAAGAAAACCAACCCTAAGACACCCAATCCCATCCATTATCAAAGAAGAGTAATAAAGAGATAAATACTGACACTAAAAAGTGGTGCGAGTTTCAAAAAATACCTTGGAAAAACATTTATGAATGTCACTCAAAGAATCATTGGTTGATGACATCAATGTTTCAAAATCATATCTCGATTCTGGCTCCGATTCAAAACCCAATGTCACAGTCACAACTAAGGGGATATGGATCAATTATTTAGAGCCCAATGTCACTGTCGCTACCACATATATTCAATTAGAGGAACTAGAAGTGTTAGAGGCATATGAGTGTTATCACAAAAAAATTGCACCCTATGATAATTTCATGATTCACATGATAAAGTGTCATCAACATACAAGATGAACACAATCAAAGACACCTCCACAAGGTATAAAGGAAAAATGAATCCAATATTGTCCCATAATAGTCAAACACCATAACATTGCAGGTTAAACTCTCGCTGCTCACACTGCAACACACAACTCCAGAACAAAACCCATGCCACAACACTTATTTTCGTTTGATATCCTCATGACTAACACAAATGGAGGGATCTCACCCACGAATGATGCATTTATGGCTCATGAAATCTTCATTTATTGATTTGAATTTGAATTTTTCCTCACACATACTTTCTTTCCTTGAATGGCCTCTTGGTGCACTTTAGAGCCAAAACATGAATCTATAGCTTGAAACCATGATATTTTATTTCCTGGCCAACTCTTCAGCTTTAAAATAAATCTAAGTGCATGCTCATGGTAATAATATTGAAGAGAAAAAGTTATGATGTTGTAATTTTAACTGATATTCCTCTTAGCTCACCTCTTCCCTCTTTCCAAGAATTTATAAATCTCTCTTTGCTCCTTCGTCCAATCGGTAAGTTCTCTTCTCATACATTAGCTCATTACCAAAAATTCAAGCATTTGTCAAACAATATAGGCCTCCCTTTGGAAGAGTGTTTTCTTCCATTTGGATCTCAACTCCAAGGTGTTGTATTATCTTGAAAATTGGAAAATATACAAGTAGTTTGGCTCACATTGGTTGTTTGAGTTTGAATCTTCTTTCGCTTTACTATTTGGTTTCAATTTTGTAACATCCCGAATTTTTACCTTAACTATATTTGGAACGAGCCCGGCTACCTATCGTTTACATTAATGATTATTTTTGTGTGTACATATTGGGCATATTCCCCACTGCACATGAGTTATATTGATTAGATAGATATATGGGGCATTATTCGATGCACATGTTTTATTATGGTCTTGTATATGATTATATATGTTGGGAATAGGCCCCGATGTACAAGGATTATTGTTGTGGTATGATGTACTTGATTTATTATTATATGATTATCCCTAATACATATACTGAGATGATTATTATGATGTATTATGCAGAAAACTAAATGAATGATTGATTTCTACAATGTGTTGCATGTAAGCCCTAAATAACATGAGTTATGATATTTTGTGTTGACCATTAGCTCTCGAGAACGTGATTTTATAAAAGGAAGTTTTGGGAATAAGCCCTTACTCTAAATTGATGTTTTTCATAAGCTCTGGAGCATCGGATCTTTGGCCATTGTATCCCTAGTTTTATTATACAAGTACATCCTATTATTAGTGTTGAGCGAGAGGCTCTTGAATTTCACTAGTGTAACACCCAATTAATAGTTTTATGTTTAGGCTTTGAATAGCCCTAGGGGTTACAAAAATTAAGCATGTTGAGTTAAAACGACTATGAATAGCACCAACCCTCATCATACTTATTTTAAGTTGATTAAATGAAATTTCAAATCTACTTCTCATCAAGGATTGGAAGAACTACCATGGTATATTAGGTAATCTAACATGCAAGGAGGATCTATAAATACCTAACTAATTGACCAACTAAACCCTACCTGAGGCCTTCATCAAACAAATAATGTAAACTAAGGGAAGCATCGAATAAATGAACTATGATATGTGATGCATGAATAAATATTAAGAATAACATTTAAAGTTTATATGTTATGTATATTGTATATATATACAAACACACATAAATAAATATAACTAAAATAATAAGTGAGAGTATATGTACTTATTATAGACTAAAATAATTAAATATATATTCTATTCTAAAGCTCAAAGTAGGAACTAGTAAAAAAGTTCCTAGTTAAAAAAAATAACTATTAATTCCATATAGATCAAATTAAATAGTATTTCAAAGAAAGTAATGAATTCTTGATTCAACTGAAGTTTAAACCAACTTCCCTTTCCTAAATTTTTTTCTATAAAACAAAGCCAAGAGAACGCCAAGGGATTTGATTATTATTCTTAAATGAATTGGAAGAGCATTTTCCAAAAACAAGCAATCTTATACAGAGCCCGATTTTCCAAACAGTGGTAGCCTCACCTTTAGGATTTCTAGATCACTTGCATGTTGGAGCTAGCTCAGGGGGATCCGAATTAGAACCAGGAACGGTTTTGAGTCATGGTTGGGAGGAATGTGGCAGTTCTAAAGCTATCCGGTTATCATTCCTAAGGTCAGATATATCTAGTTTTTTATTAATTATAGGTGTTTATGTGTGCAGGGCCCTTTATCCATTACAAGATGCATAGTTTTTTTTTGTCAGTAAGAAGAGTATCCTTATATTACTTCAGAACTAATAAAGTACAAAAATAGTAGTACAAAAATTCGTGGCAAGATGGAGAGTCCATGCATAACCAGATTGATATCAAATGGGTTAACATTTGCTTCTAGCATGAAGAAGGGATTCCACAAAAGACTGACCTTTTGTCCCCTGACCCTAAGTCTACGCAAAGAGTGAATATTACTAAGACTTACAATATTCTGAAAATCCATAAGACTTATAACATAGTAATTAGAATCAAACATCACAAAAATTAACATATCGACTTCAAATGGTAGGGTCACACAAAATACCAAAGTAGCATGACCCCTGCTTTAGCAAAAAGAAAAATAGACGAGCACAACTTACATCACTAGGTAGGGGGATCATGGAGAGGAGAGGCTTGTTCCTCTTTGGGCATCTCCCTAAGATTGTTGATGAAATCCTCTATAATAATTTCCAATACGTCGAATCCCATTTCTCTATCTTACTACCCTCCTCTAATCATATCCAACACCTTTCTGAAGCCATGCGCTAGATGCACCTTCTCTTGGAGATCACGTGCCAACCGAATTCGTACTTCCCAAAAGGGTTTGGAAGAAAGTGACCTTCCTTGATGAGATTAACACTCTTGCATCAAATCAATCTCATTTTTCATGATTTGGGCTTCAACAGGAGTAGGTTTTCCAACATGTAATGCCCCGCCCCCCCAGTTGAACACTAGAGGAATAGGAAATTCCTAGGGATTCATATCTTGTCTACATGAGCTATTAGATGGAAAACCCTCTCTCTGAACACTAGTGCAAAATGAGAGGTTAGTGACCAAGAGACCAAAAATTTTGGTCACCACAATTTTTTTCAAGGGATAAATGACAAAAATTGATAAATTTAAGTGGGCTAACTAAAAAAGACCAAGATAAATGACCAATTTTGGTCACATGATAAAACTAAACTAAAAAATACCAAGATAAATGACCAAATTTGGTCACAGGGTATCTAGAAAAAAATGACCACATAACAATTGGTCATTTATTTGGTCATTTTTAGTTGTGGATCAGTTCGGCAATGAAAAATTACAATTTTGACAATGTTGTATATTTTTCTAAATTCTAAGACTACAAATGGATTCGTAGACCCCCTAGAACTTAGTAAATTGCAAAGCCTCACGTGTTACAACTCCACTGTTAACACCAAATTAACTATGACAATGTCTTAATGGTAAACTAACTATGACAACGTCCTAGCTGTAAGCTATTACTTATATATTTGAAAATAACTATACAAATATACCTATATACATTTGTTTTTAAATATTTTATTTATAAATAATATTAATTATTAAACTATTTACATTAGAAATTAAAAAAATGTTACTAAGTATTTTTTATTATGTACTAATAATATATATAAAATTTTAAAAAAATATACCAAGTAATTTTTTATTATATACTATTAATACATATAAAAAAATTAAGTTAAATAAATAAAAATATGATAGAATTCAAGTTAAGCAAATACAAATTTCATTCTATCATGTTAGTGTAGTTTCACAATTTGGGTTTTGGCGCCAACTTGAAGTGGTGGGTGCCAATGTAGAAAAATCTTACAATTCACTCAAGCTCAAGCCCAAGGTGACCCTGTTCAAGGATTTTCAATCTATGGCCATTTTTCCCTGTGTTCTTCCCTCAGCACGGAATTTTGGTGATTACCAGGATGCCACTGCAATGCAATGAAATATTCATTTCAGCTCCTCAACCAGGTAATATACACAATGTTTATGTTCATGTTCATGGCTGTGAGATTGTTAATTTGACAAATTCATTTCATCTCAAATCTTCAGGAAGGAGTCCAATTCAAGGGTTTCTGCAATGGAAATCATGGTATGTTTGATGGGTTCTTTCCCTTTTGTTCAGCTGAAAGCCGACATTCAGAGATTTGGAGCAGTCCGCCATTTTGATTTGGAGCAATCTGTCATGGATTTGGATATTTGTTAGTCCTATATCTCTCTCGTATATATATGCAAACAACACATAATAATTTCCAGATGGGAACACAAGCCACGAAGATCCATTGTTAGATCGGAACCCAAGTGATTTCAGGGGCGAAGATCGGCCATGGCAGGAGACAACGATGCCAATGGGAAGTTCTTTCAATTTCTCAATCAGCTCCTCAACTAGGTAATATACGCAATGTTTATATTCATGTTCATGGCTGTGAAGTTGTTAATTTGACAAATTCATTTCATCTCAAATCTTCAGGAAGGAGTCCAATTCAAGGGTTTCTGCAATGGAAATCATGGTATGTTTGATGGGTTCTTTCCCTTTTGTTCAGCTGAAAGCCGACATTCAGAGATTTGGAGCAGTCCGCCATTTTGATTTGGAGCAATCTGTCATGGATTTGGATATTTGTTAGTCCTATATCTCTCTCGTATATATATGCAAACAACACATAATAATTTCCAGATGGGAACACAAGCCACGAAGATCCATTGTTAGATCGGAACCCAAGTGATTTCAGGGGCGAAGATCGGCCATGGCAGGAGACAACGATGCCAATGGGAAGTTCTTTCAATTTCTCAATCAGCTCCTCAACTAGGTAATATACGCAATGTTTATATTCATGTTCATGGCTGTGAAGTTGTTAATTTGACAAATTCATTTCATCTCAAATCTTCAGGAAGGAGTCCAATTCAAGGGTTTCTGCAATGGAAATCATGGTATGTTTGATGGGTTCTTTTCCTTTTGTTCAGCTGAAATCCGACATTCAGAGATTTGGAGCAGTCCGCCGTAGATTTGGGTATTTGTTAGTCCTATATCTCTCTCGTATATATATGCAAACAACACATAATAATTTCCAGATGGTAACACAAGCCACGAAGATCCATTGTTAGATCGGAACCCAAGTGATTTCAGGGGAGAAGATCAGCCATGGCAAGAGCCAATGATGCCAATGGGCAGCTCTTTCAATTTCTCAATTAGCTCCTCAACCAGGCAATATACGCAATGTTTATGTTCATGTTCATGGCTGTGAGATTGTTAATTTGACAAATTCAAGGGTTTCTGCAATGAAAATCATGGTATGTTTGATGGGGTTCTTTCCCTTTTGTTCAGCTGGAAGCTGACATTCAGAGATTTGGAGCAGTCCACCGTAGATTTGGGTATTTGTTAGTCCTATATCTCTCTCTCGTATATATATGCAAACAACACATAATAATTGCCAGATGGGAACACAAGCCATGAAGATCCATTGTTAGATCGGAACCCAAGTGATTTCAGGGGCGAAGTTCAGCCATGGCAGGAGCCAACTATGCCAATGGGCAGCTCTTTCAATTTCTCAATCAGCTCCTCAACCAGGTAATATACGCAATGTTTATGTTCATGTTGATCGCTGTGAGATTGTTAATTTGACAAATTTATGCTTCTTTCTACGCTAGTTTACTATACAATATAGGAAGGTAGATGCCACAGGGTTTTGGAAGGATAAGATGATACCAACTAACCGTGTCTGCAGATAAAAGCACATGGTTTTTTATCCAGGATCTGTTACATGTTTAGAAATAAGTGAATTCATGGGCTTTGTATTTCTTAGGGTTGTTTTGTGTGACCTCATTCTCATATTATCCTCATTCTCAAGCGCAAGTTCAACTTATATATTCTTGTGAAGTTGATGTCAAAGCTTATTAATTTATTATTAATTGATTTTTATCTAAAATGGAGGGATAAGAGTATAATTCTAAAAAAAAATTGAACATAAAAATATAATATTATAATGCTTTGTAATTATTATAAATACTATATAGATAATAATTATGAATAAGAGGAAATGAGACGGGCTATGGAGCAAAGTCTTTAGGGGTTAAACAACCAGGTGGACAATTTTGCTTGAGTTCAAGCCTGGTTCGATAGACATTTCAAAGTGGTTAGAGCCAAGAGGTCTAGTCCTATGTGAAAATTTTAATGGAGGGCATCTGGCTCAGTGTCTCAATGGAAAATAATGAGCACATTGGTCAATGTAACAAACCTCCGTGATTAGTTGAGAAAGGACATGTGGAGGCTTCTCTACCTGTCGAACCTGCTAAAGGACAAGTGACTGTGTTGACTCCAACCGACCCTACGGTTTATGCTAGGAAGAAAGAGCCGCTACTGGTGAAGGTCCTAGTAGATGAAATCCCGAGCTCTAAATACAATGCATGTTCGATCATTGAAGAGCACATGGACTCCTCCCATGGTGCACACTCTAGTTAGAAGAGGTCCCTCTTCTTCAGATAATTACTGTGTTCTCAAGTTTTTTTGGTTCTCAGTGCTAGATATGCTGTGAGTTTATAGTTCTTATGGTGTCTGTACATTATATCACTTCTCTATGTTATTCAATTGTTTTTGGTATGTTTTCTCTCTATTGGGAGGGTCTTTTTTTGCTTTGAAGTGGACAAAACAATTAAGGTTAACTTGTACAAACTTTAAGGTTAGGAAATCTGAAAAGCTTACCGTTTAAACATATTTTGGCTTTTTTACTTTTTACAGAATTGCTTTATACAATGCAATGTGAGGTTGAAAATTAACCTCACAAAAATTCTTAGTTTTTATAGTCCAGTACTCAATAACAGAGTTTTGAATTAATGACCTTACACAATTAGTGTCTTAACAATACACCCAATCACCTTCTATTCCATACCCCATGGGATAATCTCACAAAGATTCTTTAATATGTCCCTCATATATTACCTTGGCCTATGTAGATACACATCAATGCTATATTTACCCTATGGCTTCAACTTTACAGAGCTGATTTTCTTTGGAAGAACAGAGGAAGTCCACATATCTAAACGATATCATTCAACTCAAATTTATTATTGAGTTAATTTACTATTTAGTTAACTTTTATAAGCAGATGCTTCCAGATCTTCGTTTGGATTTTGGACTCATAATATATATGAGATACCTAGTCATCCATGAGATTTTGGACATGTATTGATATTTTCCATTGTATAGACATTTTTTTTTGCATTTTTGCCAATTTTATCCCAATCGAATTCAAATCTTTGTTCTTTTTCATTCGCCGATTTTTTGCCAATTCTGATTCTGGTAACTTTGCTTTTTAAAGACAGAATATGGTGAATTTGTGGTAATTACTTCAAATTTTACTATCTGAGTAAATATATTGGAATCCCTTTTTTTGCAGATCAAAGATATCAATGCTATTACATTGGAGGATGCACTTGATATTCTGAGATACCCAATCATTCTGGTTTGTTGTTGCTCATGTCACAGTCATTGATTTTCTGTTATTATGTATTTAAATATCTATTGTAAAAACAACATTATCTTAATATAAATGTATGCTTATGTAAAGTGAAAGTTCTATAATTCATTTCTTCCTATGTGTAGGGTGAGAATCCAGATGATAAGGAACCTGTGGAAATGAGGAGAACAAAGACTGGATTTTCTATTTTTCATCAAAATTTCATAAGTGCAGTACCTAAGGTAAAATTTTCTTTCTGTTGCAACCTTTTTCGTATGTCCAGCATAAGTTTGTGGTAAGTGAAATTGTAAATTTTCTTACCTTTGTGATAAGTATAAATATACGTTATATTAGTGTGGACATTGTTATTGATAGTGATATTGTGATGGTTTATAATAGTATTTTGTATTTATATTATTTCCGTTTTTCCATTTCTATGTTAGCCCATATCTTGCTGTAACTTCTAACAAGAGGTTATGTAGAATGGTTGAGTTTCTGTTTTGATGGGTGCTACATACATTGATTGTAGCAGAAATGTATTATCAGAAATGACTTCATCCTATCGATCCAATTATCTACTAACATAACAGCTTGTCAAAAGCTCTGATGAAAAAGTTCATATAACATGAGAAAACACTGCAATAACACATTTCATGCATGACATGCAGGGTATATTTATTCCAATGTCAATGTGATAAAATATATGTTTTTAGTTGAAGATGCATTGTGCTTATGTTTATGTTTCTTTAGTAGCTGACTCAGGCTTGAAGCATGTATTAAAAGGACTCAAAATATATGACTGACTTGCACTTACACCTATACACTAAGTCATATGACACTGGGACACATAGAAACATGTGTCCAACATAGGACACATACACCCCCAAAAAAGCAACATGAAGGGACACCTATATGTGTGTGTGTGTATGTGTGTGATTTTTTTAAATTGCAGAGATAAAATATAGACATAGAGATATAAATGTTTTGAATATTTAGAAAATAGAACTACATCATTCACACCGTAGGACACATTTATTGACAGGTTGGAACACATACGTACACGTTTTTTTAATTTTGTGAACTTTTTTGGTGTCCCAAGTGTTTGACACATTGGGACACACTAGGGCAGGGTGTCATACACATGTTTGGCATGTGTCCTGAAACATTGACACACATTTATTTACAGGTAAGGACACATCTGTACACTTGGAATTTTTGTGTATTGTTTGGATTTGTTTGGTGTCCTAAGTGTTTCTGGGACACACTAGGTTAGGGTGTCAGACATGTTTGGCATGTGTCCTGAAATAGGACAAATGTCAAATGCATGGCTGACATCTTAGGGTAGTGTGTCACCATGTCTGATATGCCCTGTTTCTTAGATGTTTTCCTTTGATGTAAGCACAATCTTTTCATGTTCTGTAATAGAGATTTTGCAGGATATTCATATTTTCTTACTTTGTTGTGGATGTTATTCCATCACTATTTTGTTCATGTAGGTATTCTCATCTTTCTTACTTGATTGCATATATCCCAATTCCCTAACATATATTTTTTGTTTTGTCTCTCCCTTCCTTGGGAAAAGAAAAAAAAGCAAGTGAAATTTGGGTTGTTGTTTAGTTCCCTGCAATCAATTTGTGCATCTCACAAGAAGACTATGTTACCAGATCTCCATGCCCATCTTCCTACATTTGCTTGGATATATTTTTGATTCAGATGGTTCTCAAATTTGTCACATATCCTTTGTGGACCCCCATATCTACGAGGGATAAGGCACAATTCTATACAAGATTTATTCTGGATATATTTGTTAGGGAAGCATGTCAGACATGTCAATGACACATGGGACTTACATGCAACACATGGGCCTTACTAGAGTGTCATGTTCCTTAGCCTATAACAGGTTTGTATTCATCATTGTATCAAATTCACTTGTATAAAATGATTCTTGGTTTAATTATTTCAATCTATTTCTTGATCTTATCTCATGATTCTATGTGAGCAATAAGATGACATAATTTTATTAATGTCCAATAAATCTATTAATTAATGCCCTATCAAATATGTTTCCTCTTTTGGGTATTGATTGGTTGGATGGATGAATATATAGGGGTCCCTCCCATCAATTCAAACACAAGTAAACATCAATTCATTAATGAGAAATATATTTTAGTGTTGGTTATTGCTTTGCATGCAGGAAACACAAGCACTAGTTAATTTATGACTTGTTGCTTCTACATAAGTCTTCCATTGTAAGATTTATAGCCTGCATGCAAGGGTTTATTTGATTGTACAAAGTCTTTTGAGCTTGACTAATGTAGTTTTCTATAAGAGATTTACAGCACACTAATGGATTATGTTCTCTTCACTGTCTGATACTTGTTCCCCAAATTTCACAACAAAAGTAGATGGTTGTTTCAACTCTTGAGATTTAAGATAGCAGTTACTGAAAGGTTTTCCAAGTGCAAATATTGATTAACATAAACATATTGTTTAATTTATAAGCCATGTTTTGCAACTGTGAAACCACTAACACTTCAAGTGCAAAGTTTTCACGATAGTGGGGAGCTTCTGTAGCTTTATAAAGTTTTCAATGATCAGTGAATTACTGGTTATAGGAGAATACAAGCTTCTATGAGTGTTTACACTTGCTGGAAATCTTTTTTTATTTCTAGGACAGCAGGGGAATTTTGTGACTGTGTTCTGGAAATCACCATATGATGTGCATTTGAAATGGTGTTTAGATAGAATATAAAAAAAGGAATTTATAGGGCACTTTTTCTAGAATTTATTGATGAAATAATGTGATTTTAAAACTGCTGTAAATGATTTAAATTTTAGCCAGAACAGAAATGTAAATCACATTATTTGTGTAGCATAATTAGTGTCTAATGTCTGTGCATCTATGCCAATAAATAGGAGATTTGAAGTGTGATTCTATGGCAGTAAATTTCAGATCTATTCAATAGAAAATAAAATTTAATTTTAAAATTGATGGGTGGTTGAGGTAGTTCCAGCACCTTAGGGAGATGATCCTATTGAAGAATATTTGATGGAAACAAAGCTGGGGCATACAAGAAAAGGCCCTTTCTCCTTTTTGCAGTCCTAGTATCTGGAAATCTGCAATGAGAGTTTGCTAGAGCAAACAAAACCTATGGTAACGAAGTTCATAATTTTCAATGATTAATTATTCATACATGCAACTAGACAGAAATATATTTGAAAATAATTTATATCAACTGAAAATGAGCCGCACAACATGGCCATTGTGGGATGCATAATTGACTACAAGTACAAAATGACTTACAGATGTTAGATTACATTGTAGCAATTATTTGACACAAGTCCATAGTGGATAGTGAATTATACAATTTTCTGCTTCAGAAATTAAGGGAAAGCAAGTTATATGGATTGCATTCAGTGTCTAAAGCCTTGATCTGTTGTAGCCTTCTCTATGGAGCAGAGGATCCATCAATTGCTGGGATGGTGTTGGACAGTCCTTTCTCTAATTTGTTTGATCTCATGATGGAGCTGGTTGACGTTTATAAAATTCGCCTTCCCAAGTTCACGGTATGCTTTTCATTTGTTTTCTTTCAATCTGGGTATTGGTAATCTAGGGTTATGCTTATGAGCAGTCAAGTGCATCTGTTACCCTTTGAGACTAAAGTATAAATTGGAAGATTACAAAAATGAAAATGTTCAAGAAATTTATCCATAGCCAAATCCATTTATGATAGCAGTCTTTTTTAATATTTGAAATTCAAATTTCTCTACTGCATTTTAAAGTTTATGATATTTACAAATGAAAATATTATAATTATATTATCCCATATTATCTTGCAATTCAATGATCATTTCCAAGAGCATAGAAACCATTTCTTTTTCCTTAAATAAACTTTGATTTTCATTAAAATTAGTAAAAGATCACAATTTGTGCTTTTATTTTGCAATTGGCATTGCCTACAAATCATGAGGAATCTCCACAAGACTAGCATTTAGCCTATACTCATATGAATCAAAATAAAAAGTTTCACCATAAGTTTTTGTAATAATTGCTCTACTGCCACTGGATGAAAAGAACAGATGTCATGTCACAATGCAGTGTTCATCAACATGCATAAAACTCCACACATCAAAACAATATTTTTTCCTACTTGCCCAGAAAATGTTTCTTCTATGAAATTCTTTATCATAATTAATTCTTTTCCTTCTATATGGTGGCGATCAGTATATTAATCATTTGAGCTCAAGAGTAATTTACCTAGTGATGAGCATTGGATCTTATTTCAGGTGAAGTTTCTATTGACAATCAGATTATGTATTACAGATTGCCCCAAAAACCTTCATTCCAGCATTGTTTGGACATGCAACTGAGGATGTATTCATCCATCCACATCATTCTGACATCATTTTCAAATTATACGCGGTATTTCAATATCATTTTTGATCAAACTAATTGTCTTATGTCTTTAAAGCAAGATTAATATGCATTTAACAAATAATTTTTCTTATATAGATAATGATGGATGTTCCATATAGGGGGATAAGAATATTATAAAGTTTGAGGGTGATCATAACTCTGCATGTCCCCAGTTCTACTACGACTCAGTTTCTATTTTCTTCTACAATGTCCTGCATGATCCACAATTGTCAGCTATGGGCACTACTGCAGCTGATAAATATTTCGATCTTGGAGCTTTACAGATGGGCCATGATTTGGATGAGGTAATTTGTTCAAGTTTTCCATTCTTTCATTCTTCCCTTCCACTCATTCCCAATGGAAGAGGAAAAAGAGCTGGAGAGAGCTGGAGACAACAAATATGGGTTTCATTTAGAAGAGAATCATAACAAAACCCAAAGAAAAAATCCCAGCAAATTGAAATATGAGAACACTTTTCCTTCTTGTTATGTAAAAACCTGTCAGGTCTTCTTTATTTATTTATATTGTTGTAAAACCCTATGAGTTGTGTTCTCAGTTTTTTGCTTTTTTTAAAAATTTTATTAAAACTTAATTGTTTTTTATGTATGGACAAGGCCTAATCTGTTAGGTGTAATCACCTTGTGATATAATATTGTCTGATATATACAGTAAATTTTTGTGTATTCATACTGTCTTTTCCTCCAATATACATTTTTTGAAAATGATCATACTGTGTGCTTTTGATGTCCTAAGGTCTTGTTTCCATTTTAATAATGATTAGTAGATCAATGAGCTATCATAATGTTTTATGTTTTAATATAAGCTATCCATTTTAATGGGGAGTTTAAATCCCACTTGAGGCCTTTCCTGGCCCAGTTTCAGCTTCCAAGAAGGGTGCCCCTCTCATTTCCTGGGTAATCTTCATGTCGGTGTAGTGAGTGTTGCAAGTTGCTTCTCTACAATCTTCTGTGCCTGCACGAGTTTGTTTGTTGTGGACAGGGTCTTTCTTGTAAACCTCTTCCTATTAGAGGGATGGTGATTCTTAAGATAATCTGACCATTATTGTGTTTTAGCTTGCTGACATTTTTCTGCTTATGTAGATCACTTTTCCAATTGAAAAGTGCTCCATATCTTCCCTGAACTAGCAGATAGACTGCCACATCTTTTCAGGATAGCACTACTGGAGGTGGAAGTTGAAGTCCAGGATGCAGGTAACAACTGTGCTGCCAGTTGTATTAGGTATATTGCACAACCTTTTTCCTGAACCAAATGTACCTGTACATTTGGAGATAGCATTTGCTTGAAAAATAACCCAACATGGCATTGATATGCTGGGTATTTGTTTTGAGCAATTATTTGTTTTGACATGAGTGCTAATCATCATCTTCTATTGTTGGTGTTTCGATTCATATTTTTGTTCAACTGTTTCCTTATATTTTTATAAACCCTTTTCTGAGCAGTGAAGGAAAGGTCTGATCATGGCATTGGATTTCATCCCTCAGAGGAGTTCTCATCATTAATATAGGGCATGTTTATGTCTTTGAAGTCACAACTAAAATCCATGTCCATAAACAAAGGGTTCATCATCTTGCGAATTGTAATAGACATCATCTCCTATCACACTTTATTTTCCAGCGTTCTGTATTACAAAGCTTTCACTCTCTATCTATTAAATTGGCTTCCTCTTCGGTACTGCTAGATGCATCTATGATGCATTTGGACATTGTATCTATTAAGGATTATTACTGGAGATGGATTGGTAACAAAGTCTATTGTGGAAGTGGTTGATTAGATTTTACAATCTTGGTATAATATTAGTGTTTTTTGAAGTAGGTTTATACAATTGCATTGTGCAACTTCCCGAGTATTTGTCAGGGAACTGCATGTTTAGAGAACCACATTGTACTCCAGGTATTTTTTTTTTAAATTTGTGTATTCATACTGTGTTCATTGTGAATTGCTTTTTTGATGTTTTATGTGACTGCATTGTTTCCCCAATTCCTGAAAATTGAAAGTGCCTTTTCCAAAATATGTATTGTTTACTAAATTCCCTACCATTTATGAAGCCTGTACTCGTTTCTCCACTCAAGGTAGCATAGTGTTAGAATGAGAATAAAATAAAGGTCTGGAATTGATAGGTATAAAACTTCTTTTCCTCCAATATACATTTTTAAAAAATGATCATATTGTGTGCTTTTGATGTCCTAAGGCCTTGTTTCCATTTTAATAATGATTAGTAGATGAATGAGCTATCATAATGTTTTGTGTTTTAAGATAAGCTGTCCATTTTAATGGGGAGTTTAAATCCCACTTGAGGACTTTCCTGGCCCAGTTTCAGCTTCCGAGAAGGGTGCCCCTCTCATTTCCTGGGTAATCTTCATGTCGGTGTAGTGAGTGTTGCAAGTTGCTTCTCTGCAATCTTCTGTTCCTACATGAGTTTGTTTTTTGTGGACAGGGTCTTTCTTGTAAACCTCTTCCTATTAGAGGGATGGTGATTCTTAAGATAATCTGACCATTATTGTGTTTTAGCTTGCTGACACTTTTCTTCTTATGTAGATCACTTTTTCAATTGAAAAGCGCTCCATATCTTCCCTGAACTAGCACACAGACTGTGATATTTTTGTTCAACTGTTTCCTTATATTTTTATAAACCCTTTTCTGAGCAGTGAAGGAAAGGTCTGATCATGGCGTTGGATTTCATCCCTCAAAGGAGTTCTCATCATTAATATAGGGCATGTTTATGTCTTTGAAGTCACAACTAAAATCCATAGCCATAAACAGAGGGTGCATCATCTTGTGAATTGTAATAGACATCATCTTCTATCACACTTTATTTGCCAGTATTTCAATTTCTTAGTTGGGAAGGGGTTAAGATACAGTAAAGTATTTGCCAGCCTAAACAATTGAATAGGACATGTCTTCCACGATGTCTTGTCCACTGCTCAGAATAATATGCTATTACAAACGCGGGCAAACATTCTTTCGTATGGATTGAGAAATTTCCTATTAACATGTTGAAAACATGTTGTTGAATGAAAAATGTATGACTTACTGATCTTGACATTATTCACGACTTGAAAATCTGTTTGTAGACTATACATAGTATTCTTCTTAAATGGAATGGTACTAGTTTCAATCTAATATTTATTGCGCCGAGAGGCTCTCTACAGCCCAGTATGGGGGAGATCTTGTCACGTGATGTCACGTGATGTAACGTTACTAACATGTCGTCAAAAAATAATAGTGAAAGTGAATATTATGGGGGAGATCTTGTCACGTGATGTAACGTTACTAACATGTCGTCAAAAAATAATAGTGAAAGTGAATATTATGGGGGAGATCTTGTCACGTGATGTAACGTTACTAACATGTTGGAAAAAAATAATAGTGAAAGCGAATATTATGGGGGATATCTTGTTACGTGATGTAACTAACATGTCGGCAAAAATAATAATGAAAGCGAATATTATGGGAGCGATCTTGTAACGTGATGTAAGGTTTATTACCGTTGTAACATGTAGGCAAAAAATAATAGTGATAGTGAATATTATGAAAGAGATTTTGTTACACAAAATAAAAAATAATATCACTTTCATAATAAATAATATATCACTTTCATAATGTTATTTTCAAATTAAACGAAATTGATGGTAGCCCAGCGTTCCTCATGACTCTAGACTCGGTCAAGAATGGCCACCAACCAATTTTTAGACGTGCAGGGTGGCAATGCCTCTCCTGCATTATGGATTCTCCTATTGTTATTACACTCAAATTGACCAGTGAAACCATCACGCAGTGCTTTCCTAATAATTCACGATTCACAGACGATTATGCTTTGTACACGACTAATCCTATTTTCAATATTTCATCTGCAAAGGATGAATATAAAGTGCAATCCATCAATTATCATATAAATAAAATTCAAAAGAGTTGAGAGTAGGTAGGAACTTGCAGTTTGGATTCAACAAAAAGGTTAAGGCCATAGCAAATCCCAATCTCAAGAGACGGTTGGCCTATAGATGGCAGTTTGTTAGTTCAGGTTTATAACACAAACATAACAAACGACAGTTTCTGTTTCCAGGAAAGAGAGGATCAGTCGGAAGTCTTTTCCATGTACTAATGTTGTATAAATTGAAAGCAACTGTACGCGGCCTTAGATGCGTAGCAATGCAGAGCCAATCCCCTATTGCACAACATACCAATGGAGAATAACATTTGAGAGGAGCCACAAATTCCGAGTCGCTACTCGGAGGCATCTGTTGAAGCTGGGTCCATGCATTGCTATCACTGCCCATGCAGTCTTGCAATTCCCAGATGAGTATTTTTTCAACATCTTATTAAGCATGTTTACAACTTTTCCAACCATCATTAGGCGCCCATTGCTCTCGGCAAGAGACGGAGTTGAAATAGAGCATGGCATGGCTGCATCAAGTTCAGTCCAAATCCCATTTTCTAGATCAAATGTAACAACTCCATATGGCATCTCTGTGATACAGTAGAACACACCATTGCACCACACTCCCAGATCGGACCCAAATTTGCATGAGGCAGGGGGTCGCCTGCCATTTTTCAGTATCCAGCACTATAATCATAAATCTTCGTACAAAGCGTATACACTCTCGAGTTCATGAAAGCAGCTGACATAATGTTATTCTCTTCTCCAGCTACAATAAGTTTAAAGGACCGGGCATCGTTGGCGAGACACATGGTTGCTTTGTGTATGAGCTCAACTCTAAAAGTGGGCGGCAGTTGCATCACTGTCTTCCTAATCGGATTGCAGATTGATAATATATTGCAGTCTGCAACGAGATTCCTCAGACACAAAATGCTGCCAGCTGCTGCAGTAATAATAGACGTGCAAGGGATTGCAGGATTGGGTATCTTGTACCAGTGCTCCATTTCGAAGTCAAAGGCACATGAGAAATTGACCTGTTGTGCAGAGGAAGAACCATGCAGATTTCTTCCGATATCTGTTCCTCCAATAGGTATATGATAGGAGCATAGATTTCCATTTTGTGCATACACTGCGAAACTGCATTGTGCAGGAAACCAAATCAAGATTCTTTCAATCATTTCTTCGGGAAGCCCAATCCATAAGTTCTCTACCTCTAATTACAGGCAGGCTGCAGGTATAATCTGCTTCTTGCTTTTCATGGGTTTGCACTAACTGTTTTCAGACTGCACTGCACCTTTACCATTAGCAATGAAAACCGAGCAATAAATATATCCAGAAAACATTAACCATAGGCAATATTATGCAAGAGGTCAGACTAGTGTTGTCAATCGTTTGGCTAAAAACTAAAATGAGTATTACATGGAAAACAAGATGTGTAGACAGAATTATGTATTATGAAACTGAAACTCAAAAGCCAGCAAATACTACATGAATGGTTGTGATGAAAATGGATCAAACCATTGGATTTACATGACAATAATAATCCCACGACATGGAGTTGAACTAAAATGCATTCAAAGAAACCATGGATTTAAACACATACAATCACACTGCAAAATGAATTAAAACAATCCCCTTGAGGGCTAAAACCTTCCAAAGGCATGGAAGAATCCCAAGCATTAAAAATTTCATGGAATAATGGAAGGAAGAATTCGAAAATATATTGTAATTATTTGGTTCAAGTTACCAATGGATCCCTCATTTCAGTCTCCAACGATGAAGTATTATTTTGTATTGTAATTCGAAAATAAATTTTCTAATAGGTTAAAATAAAATAATTTAATACGGGGGAGATGTTGTAATCTTTCTACCTAACAAAACAATAAAAAATATAAAAATTTAATTAGTAGTAAAAAAATATGTAGGTTAAGAAAAAACACAAAATTGAAATATCCGTAAAAAAAATGTTGGCCTTGCACATGATTTTAAAACCATGTGCAAGGCATTCTGAACAACCCATGGTTTTATTGTACATGGTTTATGAATCTTTGCACATAAACCATGTGCAAGGCCTCCTAAACAACCCATGATTGTAGGAGGGCCTTGCATATGGTTATAAAACCATGTGTGGAGAAATGATGCAATTTTTTTCCTAACAAAATAAATAATAATAAAAAATAATATATTTCGGCCATAAATAATATTAAATATTAATAATAAAAATATTATATGTGGACCTTAAATAAAATGACATGTCTTTTGGTTTGAATCAAATCAATGGATACCTAAGAAGAGATTTGCACCTTGATAGATTTGATCCATCTCGGCGCTTGATAGAGCCTAGGATGTGGATCTACGATGGTTATTAATATTTTGTAGGTTGGCTGTGTAAGAGCTATATGCTTCACGTGCTTTTTGATAAGGTGCTTTGTGGTAAGGACACTTTATACTATCTAAATTCCAATATTCTGGTGGTTTGAATTTAATTTGCCAATCAATCACCTGTTAAGCACACTTTGTTTACTTAGATTTTATTTCTAACTCCTGTCAATCTATTTTCAGGTTGCACTTTCTGCTTTTGATACAGATGCCAATCTTGATGTGATGTACCATCTAATTCTAAATCTCATTTACTATATGGTAATAGATTATGTTTCATGCTCTGGGAAATTTGACTAATAACGTTTATTTAGTATTATGGACAACTGTGAGTCCATAATTTCAATTACTTTTTATTGTGTTAAACTAAGTAATATGTGCCTACAATTATTATTTAACTCAGTGTACTGTATTTGGCCTTTTTCAGCTGGTCGAGATTCTTCGCTCAGCACTGGTCCTTTTCAACCTCCGTAAGTTGCCCCCGAAAAGGATGTCAGGTCAGTACCATCCAATTCGATGAGCATTGTCAACTATTGAAGCAGCACAAACTCACCAGAGAGAATGGTTTGGGATCAAAGTATCTGCCATCTTTATTGTATTTTTTTATATGCCCATTATTGGGAATGAATGAGATGCTTCTGAATCACATTGAGGTATGAGATTGGTGGTGCGGGATCTGGACTATATGTCTGAGATCTGTGTGGCTATCTACCTATTTTATGGTAGTTCATTTCTTGCAACTTTTGTAATAATTTTAGGCATTTATTTTTTGGGGGAGTGTATAAACCGAAAGTTATCCTCTTGAAATCTCGTATAGTGTATTATACACTGCTGTCTTCAGGTCGACGTAGCAGCTCTTTAACATTTTTTTGACAAACTGTTCAACTTCAAATATTGACAAATATTTCCAGCATAGATATCGTTAGCTCAAAGAACAAGAAGAGAGATTAAAGTATTCAAGGAAGAGAAGCTAGTGAAATGTTGGTAGTCAAAGATGAAAGCAAAAGAACATAGTTTCTTTGACTTGAGCAACTGACCTTTTTGTTTTGAATCTGTGCAGTATGTATCCCTCTGACAAACAAGTTGGTGGAAGATTTAGTGGTTGGATTTCTTGTATTTTGATGCTATTTCACTGTATTTTATCCATTGTTTAGTTTTTTTTGGTAGATCAAGTTCTGTAAATGCATAAGTAACACATGGATAAGGTTTACAGGCTAGCTATTTTTCCATGTATCCTTGAAATGATTTTTAGCAGTCTGAGATCAGGTTTATGGTACCAGAAACTTCCCTGGACCTAATTGTTTTTGGGAGGACAAGGGAACTAATGATCAGATTCTAGCTGTCCTTTGGAAACTGCAAAGAAACTTGGTAGAAGTTTCCACAGTTTTGGCTTGTTTCCACCCCTTTCTGATCAATTTTTGTGTTCAGCCTTATTAAAGCTAACGAAACCTCACCTAGATTAACTGACCACTCTAATAAAAATACCCCAATCCGCAGTCAATATAAAAAACCAAAATTCTGTACGACGAAAAGTATATGGGCCAAAAATAAAAGTGGATTGAAATAGATAATTAGAAAGACTTAAACTTATAGCTCTGATTAATAATTTGGGTTTCCATTTTTACATTAACAGATAAAGCAAGAGAGGCTTCGGAATATAGAGGAGAAGAAGATATACCTACAACTATACGATGCCATGGAAGCACTTGTTCACATATGCAGAGATGGCTATCGAACAATAGGGCCTCATGACAAGGATTTAGATGAAAACCAAGGGCCTTGCAATTTCCCAGCTTGCAAAGGGCTCGAATCCTTTGTACCTTAAAGATTTTTTTAGGTGACAAGAATAGTATATCCTCTTACGTGGTTTGCTGCATCTATTGGTACAATGCAATTTCTTTCTCCAGTTATGCTATAATAGTTTCTATCTCTTGTAGGTGATAGCCCCACGGGAATTGGCACTGCAGACCAAGCTAAGTATGAACATTTCACAACCACAGAACGTGGATAGTGAAGGACTCGGTGGTTATGGTTGGGTTGGACACTTTCTTGTGATTTCTGAGCTCCAAAAACAAGTGTTCAGTTTATGAGAGGCCTTAAAGCTCTTGCCTTGCAATGCATCAACATATTTAGATGAGTTATATTAGTGCTCTCCTATGTCAAACAATATAAATTGGTAGTGTTGGTCTATAGATATTTTGAAGCTATGATTTCTTGGACTTGGCCTGAGAATTTGTTGTAGTAGTGTAATTTTGTTTTTCATCTTGATTAGAAGAGTTGTAAGTTGTTTCCACTAAAAATATATATTGATTTTTATTATAACACCTGTTAACATGTTTATTGTCGCTATTATTGAGTGCCATGGAAGCACTCCATAAAAGACAATTCTTCTTTTCAGTTCACCTTCTCTTGTTCCAACAAGGCCAGTTCATCAAGCGACTTCCCCTAAGGTTTCACTTCCCTCTTCTCTTTTGATTTATGTTTATTGCATGTTTGGGAAAGTAGGTTTATGCAGCTTTTCTCACATACACAATTCATACATTTTACTTTTTTGTTGCACCAACATTTCCAACTTGTGTTTGAGTGCATTTGTTACACTTTTGCACCAAATCATACATAGCAGAATGGCGACTCCACAGGTAAAGAAATCTATTATTTATTCTTTTGGGCATTGGATTTGAGACTTTCTTAAATCATTAATCAGTTTCCATAGTTGTCATGTCATTCATTAACCACATGACATATAGGGGTGAACTCCTTCACAGATTGCACTATGTATACAGGTTTCTACCCGTGCAGTCGAGCATAATTGTTTTGTGGATTCGTTGATTATATTTCCTGTTGAAATCCATTTCCTGGTTTAGAGCTAAGTTTTACTTTTCTTAGGTACTAAATAGTTGTAGATTTAGCCATTCGAGTTTAATTTTAACCAATTCTTAAATTGAATTTGTTAGATTAGATTTTCCTATTTTGCACATGATCTTGGTTATTGTTGTTAGTTGTTGAACAAGATAAATAATTTGCTTCATTGTTTTTCTAATTTACAGTTCATTGTTTTTCTATTTTACAAGTGATTATTTTTTATTGGATTTTGTAGGAGTGAGCTTAACTTATAAGTGGGACATTGAGTATGAAGAGCTCTCTACTAAGGATTTTCCATTCCGTATGAAGAGCCTGATGTTGAGGCTTTCAAGTGGCTAAGTGAGGTTTTGAAGCTGCTGACGTGGGATTTAAGTATGGTTTTGAAGCTGTTGATGTGGGATCTAAGTATGGTTTTGCAACCAAGTGCAAGTATGATGGTTTAGCCATTGTAATATTTTGAAAAGTGATGGCTTTCCCTTAAAGTTATATGGAAATTAATATGTGTTTTTGAGAAAACTCATATTTATTGTAATACTTTTGACATTTCATATAATAAAATTTGTGGTTTAAAACTTATATATATGGTTGTACTTTATATTATGTATCAATGTTGTTATTATTAACTAATTAATATACAGTTTTTTGACCTTCGGCATAGTATGCATTTTATTGTTCCTGTTTTGGTTTGAGTCCACTTTGCTGGCAAGTCTTGCTCCGGATTATCTGATTGTTGATCACCTCCGATACTCTCAATATTATCTGACCTGTTATAACAGGGATGATGAGAAAAGTCTGCTATGATCAGACTTTAGTTCCTTCTATATGGATGCAGCAGTTTGCATGATTACATTTGTTATTTTGTGATGCTCTGATTGCTGATTATGCTCAGACATTTGATGCTATCTAAATGATGTCTTTTGATTTTTTTGAATAACTAAGGCTGGTATTTTTTCCTCTGAAAACTAATTAATATGACATTACATGATTTACATGTGTATTAGATTTTATTTACAAGTGTTGTAATTAATTATAATGTGACTGCATAATTCGCATGTGTATTAGATGAGAATAAATGTATGATTATTATTTTTTAATTTAAACATAATATCATATTAAAAATTTATATTGATTAATAATGGACACCATTCAAACTACTAAAATATAATGACCATACATAAAGCGACTAAAAATGACTAAATTAGTGACTGATAAATGAGATTAATGACCAAAATTCGCAAATAAAATGACCAATAATTGAGAGATACTCGACCAAACAATGAAATACAAATGACCAGAAAAATGACCAAAATTCACATATCAATGACCAAAAATCAGTTTTGGTGGCTAATTTATGGTCTTTTATTACGCGACCAAATTTGGTCATATTCTAGCTTGTCATGTGATCATTAATTTGGTCACAAATGTGGTCATATATTTGGTCATTGATTCAAATATATGACCAAATTAATGACCAAATATATGACAAAATTAATGACCAACCGACAAGCTATAAATGACCAATTTTGGTCATGTAATAAAAGACCGCAAATTAGCCACCAGCGATCACCAAACCAAAAGTGGTCATTGATATGGGGATTTTGGTCATTTTTTTGGTCACTAATATCTCATTTTCCACTAGTGGAATTCTTATATTATCACCATGATGTCTCCTAACTCTCTAGTGAGGTGCCATTATATCCTTGAACAGATCACATAAAGAACTAATGCACACAAACTACAACCTTCTGTTTGCAAGATTAACATCAAACGACATGAACATACCATCGCTAATTGGGTTATTTATGGAAATTCCTATCATATGAGTGAGGTACACTATATTCATGAATCCATAGTGAACTTATCCCATTGCACACTCCATTTCCTTAGCATTAACAACTTTGTATTAATTGATCACATACATATATTCATGCCATTCCTTCTCTCATGTATGAACTGGGAAAAGGTTTCCCATTTTATTCACCATCGTATGGCCTTCCTTACTGATTTTCACATGATGGTGAATTATTAGGATAAGTCCAATGGTTTTCCAAAAGGGAAAGTACATTTTCCTACTCTGTATGGGCCTGAGTAGTATTGAGGCATGCTTCTTTAAAGAAGGCGGGTTTAGGACCATCCCTTTTGGATCGCTGTAGCATGTCAAATTCTGAGGTTTCCCTCTTTATACCTTCTCCACTTGTCCTAACATAATGAGGAAGGGTGTTGTCATGCAAAACCATGATGTGTGTGTTTTCCACCTCCTCCATGACCACTGCGTATTCCTTAGGATTAGGAAATAGGACTCCATCTGTCTCGATCACGTGCCCATCATACGATGTTGTGGATTTTGCGTGGTGTCTACACGTGTGGAGAACTGTGTCTTCCTAGGAGGTTACTATCTGTCCTTGAGTACACCTTTCTACATCATGATTGGAGGTTCATCTTGTTTGGCCTCTGGATTGTTTGATATATTACCATTATAATTTTTTTCAAACTCCTCACAACGTCTCCAAATCATGCAGTTTCCTGATTTCTCCCTCTGTTCTACATGGAATGATGTTCTTTTGTTGAGCCCTTCATTTTCTAAAGAATCCGCCATCTTATTTTAGTGACTTTTTTCATGGGAAAAATGTATAGCTAGGGTATCGATTAGCAGTCTCTTGATCTCAACAAGTTGACATTCCCACCTCCAATTCCTAGAAACCTTGGCTATGGAGGAACCTTGTTGTAATATTTTAGCAATGGATATGATAATTAGGGAGTCTCCCTCAGTAATAGAATGCACCCTCTATTGTTTTAGATCCCATTTGAGGACGCTTACCAATCCTTCCAATTCCACCATATTGTTGGTTTTGGTACCTATGCCACCCTAGAAAACGCTGAGATTTTTCCCTTCTGAATTTCTAATTACACCTCAAAAACCCGCTGGTATTGGATTACCTTTGGCTGCTCCATCAAAATTCATTTTAAAGGATCCTTCCACCGGATGTTTCCATGAATCAAAGCTGCATCGAAGTGCATTCGATGCTTGCATGTAGGCATTTTTTCGAGGTACATTGTAAATTCCCCACAAATTCCCCAGTCATAAATAATTTTCGTCTATATTATCTCTTATTCACTGGCTCTCTGAGTCCAATGGCTTAGGTGGGGTTAGAGTTTCCTTTATATGAATTTGTATTAGAATCCTTACCTCCTATGTATGTTGATGTTTATTTTCAAAGATTTTCTTGTTTCTCATTTTCCATATCTTCCAAACAACAAAACTTAGAAACAAATCCCACACCCTATTCAATATCTCATTTTTGAATACATGTTCCAGCTAGTTGGAAATTGTTAAATACGAATTTCCATTATCTCTCTAATTTTTTCGAAATTTTTCTACCTCGTTCTCCCATAGGGAAACCAAAATAGGGCATTGATTGAGAATATGATTGATAGTTTTATTAGCAGATTCATAGAAGCAACATCGTGAATGTCCCAATAATCCTTGACTTTGTATATTATCCCAAGTTAGGATACTCCATGTTATTCATTCTCAGAAAGTATCAGGTTGAAATACAAAAGGGTTGTATGTAAAAGTGACTATTAATGAGCAAACAATGACCATTTCCCCACTATATTGATGTATGCCATGGTAATGTTGATTATTTCGAATGGAATAATGTTGCTATGATATATTTATGATTAATGTACAGTAATTTATGATTATTGCAAATTTCATGTTCAGCATGTAAGAATATGAAGTTATCTTACTCAGTTTAACTGCATTTGGAGAAGATTTGGTGCCATTTCCCCAAGGGTCAAATTAGTGATTTTGTAGCTATCTGGGAGAGGGTTATAAAAGAATATATAAAGTGAATAATGATTCATATGAGACCTTAACAATGTACGCTTAAACATACTCTTCCTATTTTCAGAAATTCAAGTGGGTTTGGGAGCATTTGAGAAGTCATTTCTATCATTTACCAAGGGGGGGAATTGGAACCCCATTTTGCTAGTAAAGACTCCTACTTTGGACAGAATATTAAAGAAGTTTGCAGAAGTAATTGTAGGGTCATAAATAATCCCTAAAAATAATATTCAATCTTAATATCATTCATACACTTTCTTATAATATTTGGGAGCATTTGGGTCAATTTGGAGACCTAGACATCAAAACTAGCTAAAGGTCGAAATAGGAAAAAAAGTGAAAAATTGGTCATTTTAATAAAATTTTGAAAAAGGGACATTACACAAAAGCATTTATTCATGGCTGAAATTAATGTATTTATTGGCTACAAACTCACTTCTTTGATGTTTTTAAATGAGCACTTCTTTTATGGTTGTGAATGCACTTATTTGATGGTTGTAAATGAACTTTTTGATGGATGTAGATGATAAATTTAATGGATACAAATGATATTTTTGGTTTCTAAAAAATTGTTTTTGATGTATACAAAAATATACCTTCCTTAACCTACAAAATATTAATTAGTGAAAAAATCACATGAAGACTAAATAGTTTAGTAGCCCTTAGTTCTCTGATACCATATCAGATTTGAACATAAACTAAAGAGATATACCCTAGAAATCAAAATTATCAAACAACTAATCATAAATTATTTACCACATATCATTACATAAAAAATATAATCAAGTATGAAGAAAACAATGATGCATTTCATTACCTTGAATCAACGAAGGTAAACAATATTTGTAACAACCCAATTTGAATTAGGGTTGGAGGAAATTAAATTTACAGATGCAGTTCTTGGAGATAAGTTAGACATAACTAGATATATATAACCTCACTTATCCATGCCCACTCTCTTAGATTTATTTTAACTAATTATGGGACTCATAGAGCACTAGTTGAATTGAAGAAGTGCATGCAAAGCCCTAAACCAAATTAACTAGGGTTCTAATGAAATAACTAGATATCTAATTACTATTATGGGTTTGTTATGGTCAGTTATGACCTAGATTAGTTTAGGATATATAGTGCTAAATTGTCTACTACCTAAAATCAAGGAAAAGTCCCCCAAATTAAGTAATGTACTCCCAAATTAGGGAAGGAGCCCCCAAACCTAGGATTTTAATTCACTGTCAATTCAAGTGGTCAATTTTGATGTGGTTTGGTTCATTAGAGTCATCATTATAGGGTTTAAATTGTTGGGTAGAGTGTTATATGCTATAAGAGTTACATGGTTTGCAAAATAAAGATGTATAATAATGTCGGTTTCTCTATAATGCAATTTGGAATTAGAAAATAACTAGTAATGCTATTCAATTATAGAATATTTATACCACTCTACATGGTAGAGAAGTTAAATTGGTACATGAGGTGTAATTAGAAGGAACCCATTAATCATATTTTGATGATGGATATGTTGTGTTGATATTTTATGGAGGACTTTGAAATACACGATTGGAGCAATAAAGTAGAGTATTGATAGGTTAAGGGAGATCAAGAAAAGGCCAAGGAAATTAGTGTGACAAATATTTCAACATATCATAACTTGAATGAGCTATACTATCTAGTTTTTGTAGTTGTATCATAAGGAATAGCTCATCAAGGGTCGCCTCAATGTATTAATATATATATATATAATTAATGAAACAAATGTGCTTCATGGTTATCTTTAATTTAGTGGACCAACAATACTATAATATATGTTCTAATATTTGCATCATTTTTTATTCTAGGCATTGGGTATACCATCTCTACCTTCTATATATTCATCATAGGCATAAAACATACTTTTGTGAGGGTATTATTAGAGAACAATTCTTTTAGTTCTAGATATTCTCCTCTTTCTATAAGATATCAGATAGATTTTCATACTTTCTCATGTGTACCAGTTATTCCAATAGATACCTACATGTATGTTTAACCTATTTGACATATGGTACCATCACCTCATGTTAGAATGATTATTCACATGCGCAAATTTATTTCCTGATGGAGTGGGATACATATCCCAATTATGGTATCCCCATCTTCCTCATTATTTTTGTCTTTGTTAATCTATTCCTATCTATGCATTACTCATGCAAAATCGTCTATCACTTTCTCACCCTTGTGAAATTTCCTCAATTTATTTCGAATTCTTGTAGGTATTTCTTTTGATATGAAATATTTTCTGAAACTTCCATTCAAATTTCCTTACCTTCCTAGTATCATCTTCTTAAACTATTCAAAAGGAAATATCCAATACAAATTCAAACTAGGAGTCTCCCAAAACCCAACATGTTTCAAGTTGTGACAATTTGCTAAAAACCCAGATACTAAAAACCAAGGAATAAATTTGAGTAAACTCCTTATTGTTAATGATTTTACTTCCAATGATATATAAACGCCTTCTCATTTATATTTTGGAGGGGTTATTGTAGAAATGGTGGTGCTTTCCAATTCAAACATCAGGGATCTCAAATGTTGGACAATTTTGTTTCCAATGGAACTAGTTCTAATTATTGGGTTTACATATTTTATCGGCAGG
>LPNX010030533.1:46397-65011 GCA_001517045.1 Pseudotsuga menziesii | reverse complement strand
TGAGAGTGGTCCAAAGCTCTTCTCGGCAATCCAAATGCATATCCCAATCTATTTCATATCACAAAATATGCCCTTGTTTGCTTTTAAAGCTAAATATACTTCTTTGAGAATATACTGATTTGAACTTCATTTCATCATACTTTGAACTGCGTTAAAGATGGAGTGAGCCTGGTTACTATCTCTTGTTTCTTTATCGAACCAATACAATCAAGCTTTTGCAAAGGAGGGCACTTTGTCAAATATGACCCTTTGTATTACCATATGAATATTATTTAATTGCTTTATTATGTATTACCTTGCGAATATTATTTCATTGCTTTATTATGTTCATGATAGAGTGCATGTATATCGTGTTAAAAATGAATTGTAATGTATTGTCCTCTTCAAATAACGTTAAATGAAAGAGTCAGTATCCTTTTTCTTCAACACTTTTTATCTTTTTTTAACATATATATTTGTGTGGTGGTAATGAAGTTGTTTTTTTAATATATTTGTTTTATTGATGATTTTTGGTGGAGTGAGTTTAGTTTAGATTTAAAGAGTTTTATCTAGGTTAACAAATCTTGTTTAATGTGATATCCATGCGTTTTTGTTTTATTGGTTATTGTGGTAATTATATTATTGGCGTATTATTTTAATAGATTTTATATTTTTTTTACGTGTTTTGGCTAGGTTTTAAACATTGAGTATCTTTTTCATGTCCGTTGTTAAGAGAGATATGGTCATTTTTACCTTTCTTTTGTTGTGGTTGATTCCTTACACCAATATCTTTCTTACCTTGAGGTTGAAATGTTTTCCTAGTATTGAGTGCATAATGATAAGTTGATTCTAGTAATGAGACGGCTCGAAACATCATTTTAGTATGGATATATACTAATATAGATTGTTGCAATATTTGAGAACATTATTATGGTTGGAGTGTTTGATACGCAGCTTTGTAGATGGGGTATGGAAGGCATGAGCATTGTACTCTTACACAAATGGCTCTTGTCCTTGGTGCAAGGTTATTTATTTCATATACTAGTCATGATACTTCCCCAAAGGGAAATATTGTTCTTTAAAGACATAAAAAAATATCATAAGTGGGTCCTTCCATGTTGTTATATATTTCAAATTTATTTATATCTACTTGCTCTATATGTTATCATAAATATTACACTAGATAGTTTATCAACAAATCTTTAAATGCCATAAAAATACAATGATTTTATACTCTACTATATAATAATTACTTATCATTAAGATATAATATTAAAATCATATCATTTTAAATATAAAAAATAACTACTTATGATTAAAATATAATATTAGAAACATATGATTTGAAAAATGAAAAATAATTAGAAAAATAAGATAAATGTTATAACAATAAAATATGAACACACCATTAGTTGGTACATTGGATGCATGATGTACCCTAGAGCAACGCATTTTGAAAGAAATCTAGTAAGAAATAAGAATTGTCCATGTCTCTCCAAAATATTGGATTTTATGGTACAAATTATAAAAAAATATGTTTATTAATATTTAAATCTGATAAATAATGTGTCCTAAATAGATTGGTACATAATTAGTTCATTCCTCTTTTTCAATGTTATTTCAATGTTTTGATTTTCTCAACTATAAACTATAAATCAATATAAAATAATGGAATAGATTATCTCCCAACAACTTAATGACTTAAGTATGTTGAGATTAAGTTTCTAAGTTTTGTATATCCCAAAATATAATAAATAAATAAATCATTATATAAAAATAATTAAGAAAAAAAGAAAAAGAGAAGATATCATTACTTATTTAAGTTATTTTCAATAGATAAATAAAAATAAAGATAATAATGAAATCACCATTAAAACCACGAATATGGTTAAGTATATAAAATGTTTTAAGCTATTAATTATTTTTATGTATATTTTTTAATTATATATATATATATATATATTACTAAGTAATATAATATACATTTTGTAACTAAAAACTAAAAAAACACACAATGATATAATAATAATAATAAATAATATATATGCACACACAATATAATATTTTATATTAAACGAAAGATGAAGCAATAATAAATTTAAAACTAATCAAACAATAATCAATAAAAAATAAAAAGATCATTATAGCATTATAGAAATAAGAGCACATCAAAGAACATAATCGATTTGACACATTTATTGGCTATTTTTATGCTTTAGTTTGTTTTTGGCAAATGTACAAGTAAATTTGTGTAAATTTATTTTAATTTGATTGGATATTTTTATAATAATGATTTGCTTTATTTGAAGCATATATATAGCCAAGAACATTAGGAAGAATATATCCTCACATGTTAGGTTTTATAAGAAAAATCCTATAATCAATTTATTTCGATAGATATCACATATATTAATGATGAAAAAATGTATGTAGCTATTTGTTATGTTGCCCCTATTAATTCCAACTTCTATAAAAAAAACCAATTTAGATAAAAAGTTGTCCTTATGATCATTTAGAACATGATATTTCTTGTTTAAGAAAGGAAGGAAATATCCTTTTGATGGGTGACTTCAATGCTTGAATTTCCGGTAACCAAGCTATTCATTTATGCAGCTATTCCAACCCTAATCCTCTTTGGTTAGACGAAGACCTTGAGCTAACTAACATGTACAAAAGATGTTCTCCAGATCTACATGAAAAATTATTCAGGTTTGAGTTGGTAAAATTTCGTAGTTATCAAGATATTATCATTTGCAATGGTCTCACAAAATGGCCAAACTCTAGCCAGATGACATGTAGCCATGGGATTGGAAGTGGTGTCATATATTATGCTATATTTGATGTCCCTATATACAACAAATTAATAGATTTCAACATATTCAACGACCATGATCCTCACTCTAATCATAGACCTTTAATTATAACTCTCAATATTGCCATGTATAGCGATCCTGAGGAGGAAAACTATCATTTCCAAAAGCACCTGATCTTCGATAAAATAAAGCTGACATTTTTCTCCATAATATAAAAAATAGACTGATTCCTTTATCTAGCATGGATAATATACAAAATATCTACCATAACTTTGCTACAACCTTCTCATCAGCTGTAATCAAGTTATCTATTGAAGTCTCGACTAAAATGAGGAATAGTAGAACCAACCCTTGGTATGATCAAGAGTGTAAAGACGCAAGAAAAGAAATTAAGCAAACTACTACATATTCAATAATAATGGATAAGATAAGTCACTACAAAGCATTAATTAAAAGAAAAAAATACATTATCTGAGTAAGAGGAAGGAAAATCTCCTACACCTCACCAAGGTGGCTCCTAAGAAATTCTGGAGCAAATTCTAACTCGCAAAACAAAAGAAGACCATAAAATTTCTTTTAAAGATTGTAATTACTATACTAAAATGCTTTATGAATTTCCAGATATCAGATATAACATTTAAACGCTTCTTACAATGAAAGAAATTTTCTCGTTAGAAGACATAGATTTTGGGGCTAAGCGGTTAGCAAATGGAAAATCCAAAGAAATTGAAGGCTACTAAGAAGAAACCTTAAAAATTGGAGGACATGTCCTCATCCCGCACATCCACAAACTCGTTAATCTAGAGGTCAAGCAAGGGTTTGCTACACCTTGGACTCAAATCCTCATTATTCCTATTTTCAAAAGTGGTGATAAAAACAACCCTCTAATTATCAGACTATTGTTATTATCCCTCTCTTAGCTAAGTTATATGGTACTATCTTAGAAAAGAAGATCAATGGATGGCCAGAAATGGAAGGTAAGCGGGCTAAAGGCCAAGTAGGTTTCAGAAGGAATCATTCAACCACAAACCACATCTTGACACTTAAGATCACTACAAAGGAATTATGTAAAAACAAGTATGCATATTTAGTTGCTTTGTGGATTTTAGGAAAGCTTCTGATACAATGCCTATAAATAACCCGTGGAATAGCCTAGAGGAGCTTAAGATTCCTTTTGAGTTGAAAGATTTTGTGATAAGGTTATACAAAAAGGTCATTTCCAAGTTTAAGAATAACGAGAGGTGGAAAATAGATATAAATTGTAATATTGGAGTTAAACAACGATTCCCCCCTCTCCCCTACCCTTTTTGGCATTTACATTGATAAGCTAGAAAAATGTTTAGAAGAAGTAGGTTGCATCGGTACAAACTTAGTTGTGATAGGTATCATCATCCTACTTTATGTTGATGATATTGTTCTTATGGCAATGTGTCTTTCTGATCTCGATAAGAAATTAAGAATTCTTAAAGACTTTTGCTCTAACATGGGTATGACTATTAACACCGACAAGACAAAAATCATGATTATAAAATCTAACAAAGCCACCAATGAAAATATTATTTATGATAATAGAAATCTAGAGGAAGTGACTTCTTACAAGTATATTAGAATTGATATTCATCACAAGCTCAATTGGAACTATAGCATTGCGAAAAGGTTAATGGAGGGTGGAAATCTTATTTTGGTCTTGAAAATAACCGTAAATCAGTCAATATGGTCATGTGGGACAAAAATAAGTTGCTCTTTGAAAATATTTCCATCCCTATTATCTTGTATGGTTCTGAAGTATGGGGGTGCAACATTTCTAGAGAATCTTGGAGGAAGATTGAGCAAATCCAAAAGCAATTTATAACTTATAACCTCAAAAATTAAAAGAAATGCGCCTTATTCTATTCTCCTCATAGAAGTGGGTATTTCCCCCATCGGGAGCATTTCCATGACTAAGTACCTGATGTACAATCATAATATAAATAACATGAGAAACGAGATACTTCCTAAAATTGCTTTAAACTCAAGTAAAAACCAAATACACCTCAAGTGATGTTGGTGTAAAGATACCATGGCTTGGTTAAACCATTGGGGAATTAATGAAAAAAACATTTTGGAGAACATTGACAATGTCAAAAATATTTTTACTTATAAGTTTAAAGAGAAATTCTGGTGTGAGGAAAATTTAGTGGTTAAGAGGAAATTAAGATACTATACGGAGGTCATTAATCCTAACTTGAAGGATTATAAGTATCTCTTGGTAGTAACCAGCTCACAGAAGAAAATTAATATAGCCAAGATCAGAATGAACTCTCATGAACTCCATAGCAAAACAGGGCGTTGGTTTATTCCTAAAACTCCATGGGTGGAAAGGGTTTTACATCTATGTGAGTCTATGAGCGTTGAGGATGAAAATCACTCTCTTAGAGTTCCTTGCTTACACCTACATTAGATATGAGTTTCATAGTATGTGATACAATACAAACCTTTATAACCTCCTAACTTGCCAAAACTATAGTGATCTTGAAAAGCTTCTTGGCAAGCCTTTTGACCACATAGACGAGATTTTAAAGTAAACCAAGTATTTTTCCTTCTGAAATTTCGATAGGCCAAAGTTGGTCCCACTAGACGTTAATCATCATCATCATCATCATCACACACAGACATTTTAATTTGATATTTTTTGAATATATAAAAATATGTATTTTTTTTAAGTATTGCAATATTTAATAAATTTCAAATTAAAATAATTTATAACAAAATAAACATAAATCATATTTTATAAATTTTAAATTTGATTTTTTATATAATTATGTTTAAACAAAATCATTTGAAATAAGTATGGTTGAGAACATTTCACTTCTCAGTTAGGAGACAACCATGTAGGCCTCATTCTTTTTGTTTTGTGAATTCATTAATCATTTAGAAGACATAAAAGATCTATAAACAAAAATTAATTGAATATAATTTAAACTTTATGCAATGGTTTAGAAGACATAAATGTGTTGCACGTACCAACCTAGAAGACACAAGTTTGTGGCATGCACCAATCTTTGGTTTTCCATTACTAGTGCAATGCTACATAAAAAAATTGTTGAGTGGAGAGCACCGGTGTAAGCTTTGGTCAGAATAGCCTTACACTTTCTCTTTGAAGCATATTAATGATCTCAAGAACTTTATATGGATGAATTAGTTAACAGTACAACTTGTTGAAGTGGGGAAATAAAGTTGGAGAAAATTACTTATGTAAATACCAAACACACAAAGGGGTAGATATTGCGTCGATAAAATCCATTTCTATTAGTATGGCGGTCATAGCATGTTGGTTGGTTATGAGAAAAAAAAGAAGGGTGAGTGCATTTTGGATATGTTTTCAGTGTTAGATTGTTGTTTTAAAGGTAGGCATCTCAATCAATGTAATTATTCCTTAGTTACCTATCGAGAAAACTTTAGAGTTCTTTTTATCATTAATCATATTTAGTAGTGTCATGAGATTGGAAGTAGTGTCATATATTATGCTATATTTGATGTCCCTATATATAACAAATTAATAGATTTCAACATCTTCAACAACCATGATCCTCACTTTGATCATAGACCTTTAATTATAACTCTCAATATTGCCATGTATAGTGATCCTAAGGAGGAAAACTATCATTTCCAAAAGCACTTGATCTTCGACAAAAATAAAGCTGACATTTTTCTCAATAATATAAAAAATAGACTGGTTCCTTTATCTAGCATGGATAATATAGAAAATATCTACCATAACTTTGCTACAACCCTCTCGTCATTTGTTAAGAAGTTATCTATTGAAGTATTGACTAAAATGAGCAATAGTAGAACCAACCCTTGGTATGATCAAGAGTGTAAAGAAGCAAGAAAATAAATTAAGCAAACTACTACAGATTTGATAAAAATGGATAATATAAGTCACTACAAAGCCTTAATTAAAAGAAAAAAATACATTATCTGAGTAAAAGGCACGAAAATCTCCTACACCTCACCAAGGTGGTTCCTAAGAAATTATGGATCAAATTCTAACTCGCAAAACAAAAGAAGACCATAAAATTTCTTTTAAAGATTGGAATTCCTATCCTAAAACACATTATGAATTTCCAGATATCAGATATAACATTCAAACGCTTCTTACAACGAAAGAAATTTTCTCGTTAGAAGACATAGATTTTTGGGCTAAGCGGTTAGCAAATGGAAAATCCAAAGACATTGAAGGCTACCAAGAAGAAACCTTAAAAATTGGAGGGCATGTCCTCATCCCGCACATCCACAAACTTGTTAATCAAGAGGTTAAGCAAGGGTTTGCTACACCTTGGACTCAAATCCTCATTATTCCTATTTTCAAAAGTGGCGATAAAAACGACCCTCTAATTATCGGACTATTGTTATTATCCCTCTCTTAGCTAAGTTATATGGTATTATCTTAGAAAAGAAGATCAATGGATGGCCAGAAATGGAAGGTAAGCGGGCTAAAGGCCAAGTAGGTTTCAGAAGGAATCATTCAACCATAGACCACCTCTTGACACTTAAGATAACTGAAAAATAATTATGTAATAACAAGTATGCATATTTAGTTGCTTTGTGGATTTTATGAAAGATTTTGATACAATGCCTATAAATAACCCGTGGAATAGCCTAGAGGAGCTTAAGATTCCTTTCGAGTTGACAGATTCTGTGATAAGGTTATACAAAAAGGTAATTTCCAAGTTGAAGAATAATGAGAGGTGGAAAATAGATATAAATTGTAATATTGGAGTTAAACAATGGTTTCCCCCTCTCCCCTACCCTTTTTGGCGTTTACATTGATAAGCTAAAAAAGTGTTTAGAAGAATTAGGTTGCGTCGGTACAAACTTAGTTGTGATAGGTATCATCCTCCTACTTTATGTTGATGATATTGTTCTTAAGGCAAGGTGTCCTTCTAATCTTGATAAGCAATTAAGAATTCTTAAAGACTTTTTCTCTAACATGGGTATGACTATTAACACCGACAAGGCAAAAATCATGTTATAAAATCTAACAAAGCCACCAATGAAAATATTATTTATGATAATAAAAATCTAGAGGAAGTGACTTCTTACAAGTATATCAGAATTGATATTCATCACAAGCTCAATTGGAACTATAGCATTGCGAAAAGGTTAATGGAGGGTGGAAATCTTATTTTGGTCTTGAAAATAACTGTAAATCAGTCAATATGGTCATGTGGGAAAAAATAAGTTGCTCTTTGAAAATATTGCCATCCCTGTTATCTTGTATGGTTGTGAAGTATGGGGGTGCAACATTTCTAGAGAATCTTTGAAGAAGATTGATCAAATCCAGAAGCAGTTTATAACTTATAACCTCAAAATTAAAAGAAATGCACCTTATTCTATTGTCCTCATAGAAGTGGGTATTTCCCCCATCGAGAGCATTGCTATGACTAGGTACCTGGTGTACAATCATAATATAAATATCATGAGAAACGAGATACTTCCTAAAATTGTTTTAAACTCAAGTAAAAACCAAATACACCTCAAGTGATGTTGGTGTAAAGATACCATGGCTTGGTTAAACCATTGGGGAATTAATGAAAATAGCATTTTGGAGAACATTGACAATGTCAAAAATATTTTTACTTATAAGTTTAAAGAGAAATTTTGGTGTAAGGAAAATTTAGTGGTTAAGAGAAAATTAAGATACTATACGGAGGTCATTAATCCTAACTTGAAGGATTAGAAGTATCTCTCGGTAGTAACCAGCCCACAGAAGAAAATTAATATAGCCAAGATTAGAATGAACTCTCATGAACTTCATAGCAAATCATGACGTTGGTTTATTCCTAAAACTCCATGGGCAGAAAGGGTTTTCCATTTGTGTGAGTCTATGAGCGTTGAGGATGAAAATCACTCTCTTAGAGTGCCTTACTTACACCCACATCAGATATGAGTTTTACAGTATGTGATACAATACAAACCTTTATAACCTCCTAACTTGCCAAAACTATAGTGAGCTTGAAAAGCTTCTTGGCAAGCCTTTTGACCACAGAGACAAGAGTTTAAAGTAAACCAAGTATTTTCCTTCTGAAATTCCAATAGGCCAAAGTTGGTCCCACTGGAAATTAATCATCATTATCATCATCACACGCATACATTTTAATTTTATATCTTTTGAATATATAAAAATATATTTAATAAATTTCAAATTAAAATAATTTATATCAAAATAAACAGAAATCATATTTTATAAATTTTAAATATGATTTTTTATATAATTATGTTTAAACAAAATCATTTGAAATAAGTATGGTTGAGAACATTTCACTTTTCAGTTAGGAGACAACCATGCAGGTCTCATTCTTTTTGTTTTATGAATTCATTAATCATTTAGAAGACATAAAAGATCTATAAACAAAAATTAATTGAATATAATTTAAACTTTATGCAATGGTTTAGAAGACATAAATGTGTTGCACGTACCAACCTAGAAGACACAAACTTGTGGCATGCACCAATCTTTGGTTTTCCATTACTAGTGCAATGCTACGAAAAAAAATTGTTGAGTGGAGAGCACCGGTGTAAGCTTTGGTCAGAATAGCCTTACACTTTCTCTTTGAAGCATATTAATGATCTCAAGAACTTTATATGGATGAATTAGTTAACAATACAACTTGTTGAAGTGAGGAAATAAAGTTGGAGAAAATTACTTATGTAAATACCAAACACACAAAGGGGTAGATATTGCGTCGATAAAATCCATTTCTATTAGTATGGCGGTCATAGCATGTTGGTTGGTTATGGGAAAAAAATGAAGGGTGAATGCATTTTGGATATGTTTTCCCTATTAGATGGTTGTTTTAAAGGTAGGCATCTCAATCAATGTAGTTATTCCTTAGTTACTTACTGAGAAACCTTTAGAGTTCTTTTTATCATTAATCATATTTAGTAACTATTTTTATCCTCATTTCAAAATGTGGTACTTTAGAATAACCCTTTTCATTTTCGAGGTATCTTTATGACATTTTGAAGTTTCTTAGATATAAAGTATAAACATTTTTTATTTTTTCCAAATGATTTTATTTCAATTATTTCATTTTTCTTTAAATTGTTTATTGTTTATTCTTTTAGAAAAAAACCTAACTTTAGAATCACCCTTTTAATTTTCGAGGTGTCTCTATGACATTTTGAAGTTTCTTAGATATAAAGTATTAACATTTTCTATTTTTTTTCCAAATGATTTTATTTCAATTATTTCATTGTTTATTCTTTTAGGTATGTTTTAATCATTTTTAACATTATTAACAATGTCATATGTCATTTGTATTTTTTATTACAAAATTGTTGGAGCCACTCTCGTCAATATAATAATACAAAAAACATGTCTATCACATAGTCTTTTGTTCAACACTTACCAAAATCTTGAAAGATTAATTCATAAAAATCAGTACCATCTTCTGTAGAGGATATCCAAAAACTTCTACTAGTATTATGAAAAAGGCAGATAATACCAATCCTTCTTTGTAAAACATAAAAGAAGAGGAGATATAGTGAAAAAATGCTTGTTATGTGCTTAATCATGAACAACAAGTGAGAGATGGGACTCATAAATTATAATTCTCCATACCCGCATGTATAGGAATGTGATGGATAGTTTCTTCCTACTTGAGTTATGCAAGACCTGATCCGAATGGAATTCTTAGACTAGAGGAAACGAGCTTTCATTCCTTATTTATATTAGTATACACTTGGTGAAATAAGTTGCATTTATATTCTGTGGGGAAACAAAGGGGTAAACTCCTAGGGTGAAAATTATTGCCCATGCTATCCATACCCAAGTATTTGTAGATTATATCGACCCAAACAAAGTCCCATTATGCGACATAAATTAGTAAAGGATCAAGAACATTCCAGAGGTCGTTTCTTTTATGCAAGTAGGATTTTAGATTGAATGGGAATAATAGAAGCTAGGTATCCTAATTGGATGTGTTGTCCTACGAGTTTAGTTGCTTGTTTCGAACTCCTATGGCGAGCCTAATGACTTTTTATTAGATAGAGTAGCCCATTTAATTGCAATTCTTATAACAATTGCATAATCCTTGATATAATGCTAAGAAATCACCCATGTTGTTTGATGCCTCACCCAAACCCCATTCATATGTTTCTTATTGGTTCAATCAAGATAAAGGATGATTCCCTCCCGCACCGAATTACATAGAGTTAATTAATTTAGAATGCCATACATTTTAAATATAATGAAATTTATTGTTTTCTAATTCCTTTTTAGATTTAATTTTTTTAAATATTTTTTTGAACAAAAAAATATTTTTCTATTTTTTATAAGCAAAATATTGAAGATTTTACAAACTACAAGAAAAATTATTTTAGCATATCTTGTTAGGAAAAAAATAAGTGACAAGAAATAGAGAAAAAATAAAAAATAATATAACATATAACATAAATCCCCAATCCCTCCCAGATGGTGTGTCAAGGACGAAGAGTGGCATCCATCGCAAAAAGGATGAGTGACATCCATCACTGATGTAAAGATGTGGTTCATGTAGAACAGATGGTTTGTGGATTAAAGGGATATATATATTTTCATGCCAAGAGGACTAGGATGTTATCCAAGAGGAAAATGATAGATGATGTAGGGGAGTTTAGCCTATCAACACTCGTAGTGCTAGTCATGGATTCTCATTAGAGTAGTAGGACCATGATGAATGCAACTCAAGAGGGGTATGGTGTAAAACATGGGAAGGTAATGACTTTGGGAGTTACTCTTATTACATTTAAGTGTCTACTCCCCCTCTTTCTCTACTCCCAAAACTGAGGTTTTTTTATTACATGGAGAGACAATAAATTTATAAATCCAAGAACATGGAAGATATTTCATGAAGTTGACCATTTCCTAGATTTTTGTTCAAGATTAGGTGATAGGCTCATGATTGAAAAAGGGATGGCTTGGTAGTGTAAATAGTCTATGGATTCATATCAAGTAATAATGGTTTATTTTCCACACTCTGATAGGAAGGATAAAAGATTTGTTTGATACAAGGTAGAATATATTTGCAAGTATTTTTTATGATGTAGACCCTGGACCTATCAAATTAAACTAGATTTGAAGGAAAAATACAAAATTACAAGATCAAAGAGGTATTTTATGGAATAAGATCATAGTTACATACATAAACTATCTGAAGTAGTCAGAATTGAAGTGGATGGATTGGAAAAGAAAGATAAAGAAAAAAGGGGGAAAACCCAAATGAAATAGTGAACTTGGAAGCATTATAGTCGATGATAAATATTGGGTTCTCTAGGAGTAGATAGACCAAGTTATTCAAAAGGTGGAAATATATGAGTTAAAAAATATCATATTTCTTAGGCTATAGAGGACATGGAAAACCAATAATATAGAGAAATCATTAACAAGATTGAATCCATGGATAAGAAATATGATTCTTTAATTGGGTAATGAAGGTGGTAGTAGTGGATGAATCCAAGAGGATAAAAAATTTGAATATTATAAACCAAGGTTGCAACCATAGTAATCATCATGATATATTTTGACTCTGAGAAGAACCACTAACTCAACCTTCCAGCCATCCATGAATTTTTTGTTTTGTCATATTGTTTGTCTGTCATAGGGTTTCCTTCAAGCCTTTGTGTTTACCAAGAATGGGTAATTAATGTGTATTAGTCGACACAATGGATCCTAGTTGTTGGCTTGATGTAGGAAAAATACTATCAATCATTTTCTATTTGGACAATTATGCTCCCTTTGATATTTTGATCCTAAATGTATATATTTCCTAGAAAAACTTAGATAGTCTCTCTCACATGAGAAATTTCAGTTTGCAATGATGTAATTCTTTTTTTTGTATATTAATAGAAAATTAGATTGTAACTTTAGAAAAACCCTGATCCATTGGACTTCACAAAAACTAAAAATTATAATATTTTCATAGACATTCCTTATTCCTTTACTAACCCAAATTTATAGGATAAGAAGGAAATGACCCCAAGAGCTTAGTTGATACCATGGATGATGATGAACTAAATTCCCTAATGGGTAAGATTCCAACTGATATGAATGTTCAAGAAACAACTAAGGCTTAAGAGGTGGAAGGGAACAAGAATGATAGTGCAGAAGGTTGTTGTTAAGTTTTCTTTTCAAATAGAACAAAGGATCACTGAAAGAAGAAAAAAAAAAGAGAACACAAATATTTGTCTTGGGAAAACCCTCATGGGGAAGAAAACCCAACAAAACATCCTTTATATGGACATTACCTAAGTACAATGTAATATCCAAAGAACAAGACTAGATTTCTTCCTCTCCTTCAGATGGATTGTTTCTTCTCTCTCTAGGGCAATTGCTTGAGTTCTATGTGTTTTCAAATGAGTGAGGTGTCTCCCTTATTTATATTGATCAATGGAGAATCCTAATAACCAAAAAAGGTTTAATTCTCTAGCCAATCGAAGTCAACTTGCCTTGGGAGACTCAAAAATACATTTTAATAATACTTTTGTGGGTAATACTGACCCGACTTACAACAGAGTTTTTACCTCAAGAATCCTAAGCTATCGACGGGCCATTGGTTGGATAGATATATGCATGATGGTCCTCATGAATGGTTCTTTTGTGAAGTCCCTATGTCCTTCCATGAACGGTTGGCAAATTTTGCTATGCGGAAGACAAACTTTCAAGGAGGAGAGTCGACATCCTGGACCCCGGAATTGATCTACGCGCTGCAAGAAACCAACAACAAGGCATCGCAGGCATTTGAGGTATGGTTGTATAGTATCTTAGAAGGATACATCACTGAGTTCGTTGTTGATACCAATAAATATTTCACCGAAGTGGAAAGGGAGTTTTTCAGTAGACCTCATGGAAGGTTCTTATTGTCGCTACAACTATCAATTAAGCAACTAGTCTGTGAAAAGGGTATCCTAAAGATAGACCAAGAGTAGTGGAACTATGGTGTGCGGGGCATGTAGGCACTGTGACAGAAAGGAGGGAAATTCATAAGGAAATAAGGGGTATATGGGCATGAGTTATGGTGAGAATGTAAAGGTCGTCGAAGAAACAAGTGGTTGTACGAGGGGAGGAGCAAGGTTTCAAGAAAAGAGGCAGAGGATGGGAGAAGGTCCTGCTAAATTTGAAGTAGGATACCATGAAGAACAAACACATGGGACAAAGCAAACTTTTTGTGATGATGAGGACATACAGGCCCAAGATACACCCAAAATAACGATAGGATCAAACCCTAGTAGTAACATGTCTACTCCTCTGTGCACTACTCCACCACAAGGAAGGAATGCACATTCTACATCGACTTTCCTGACATGTCAGCAACAGTCTAGTAATAGAGCACTAGCAGGAGGAAGAACATCCAAAATGGCAGTAGATGAAATGAAGTTGCCAATATTCAATGGAAATGGCACCGACGATCCAGAGCAGTACTGGTTCTTATGTGAAGCGATCTGGATTTCTCGACAAACTATTGATGATGATGTCAAGAAAAGTTAGCTCGACACTACTCTAACAGGCCGCGCATTGGAGTGGTTTATGAGATTCACATGGGTTCCTCAAGGAGGTACTGCAAAAACATTAGACGAGATCATAATAGGTCTATTTGAGGAATTTAAGAAGTCGAAGTCCAAAGCTTAGTACATTACTGAATTAAAAGAGATCAAACAATTCCCCAATGAAACAATTTGGGATTTTGATCAGCGATTTAAGACATTGATGGCTCAGGTCAGTTTTCAGATGAGCGATGTTCAGCATAACTAATTGTTTATTGTAGTGCTTGTGCCTCATATCTGACAACCATTAATGCAACAAAAGATTGTGACACAGAGTGAGGCTCTGAAGACTGCGATGAAATTAGAGGCATCGCCAGTAGGGGAAACCACTGTGGGAATGAATCAATTCTGGCGTAGTTGGCCAATTTGACACTACAATTGCAAGACATCAAATGGCCAAGGAAGGTCATAATGATATTTGGTGCACCTGTTTCCATGCAAGTGGACATACCAAGGATACCTGCCCGACGTTTCGAAACTATTTTCTATCACGAGCCCCTAATCCATTGAGTGGTGTTGGTGCACCATGTTGCTGCATCTGTCAGGTCTATGGGAATTGACATGAGAACTGTAATTACATGCAGAAGATGGTTACCAAAGTAGAAAGGTTGTACTATACATTTTTTCGGTCAGTTGGACATGACGGAAAAAACTGCCACGCTTATGATTTGCTCTGGGAAAGGATGTATGATTCATACTTTGTGAAAGGAGAGGACCCCCAGATAATGCAAGCATAGCCGCAAGTAGTACAACTAGAAACACAGGTACCATATACACCACCGCCTCCATTGCAGTTTGTCCTTGCGCAACCACAGCAACAGTTTATGGTGCAGCCGTAATTCGCACCACAACCACAAATGGTGGTACAACCACAGTATAACCAAGCACTGCGACTCCAGTATAATCAGCCACAATATGTTCAAGCTGTGCAATATATCTAGAAGCAACCTAACCCACCGCGGCAACAAATGGACCAACCATAGTATCAGCAAGGAGGAGTCTGAGGAGAATTCCACGAAGGGTTCAGAGGTTGAGGAGGAGGATTTGGCTGCGAGGGAGGACGAGGTTGTGAATAAGTCCAGTGCTACAATTATGGGGTATTTGTGCATTACCAAAGGGAGTGCCCACATGTGTAGTGCACATACTATGCAGCTAGCGATCATAATGTTGAAAGTTTCCATCAGTTGATTGCAAGATGGCAGGAAGGATAAAGTCCTCAGTTACAGAATACACAGAATCATAATCAGTTTGCATTCCAAGTACAGAACCAGTCGATAATATAGAACGAGGTCCCACCACAGAATCAAACTTAGAACTTGCCTCAGACACAGAACCAACCGATGAATCAACCCTTGAATCAGAACTCGCCTTTGAACTAGGGATCGCCAGTTTCCACTATTCAGGCCGAACCATAGATGAAGGATGTTAACATTGGGATTGTCACTTGTTCTAGTGTGACAACTAGAGATGATGGACCATGGCTACAAGTTCGGCTCTCTGGTAAGAAGAAGGTCACATTTGATATTGCGACAGAGAAGGATACCTTCTTTGACGCAAAGAATGGAATTGGGAGAAATCCGGGTAAGTTACCAATTGTTGATATGCCATTTGCTTTCGATCCATCTGCAGAGGCAAGACCATCACGCTAGTATGGTACCCTGCACAAGTTCTTTGAGAGTTGTATATTGCTAGAAAGGGACTCAAATTCCCTTGTCGAGCTTGAGGAATTATTGCAACTCCTGGATAATACAGTGAATGATTTCACTGTGAATTCCTTGCAAAAAAGGAAGACCGACAAGGAGATGAGGATGAATGTCTAGATTGGAGATTATGAGGTTGAATCGGTCATTTTGCATCTTGGATCAGATGTAAACAACTTGACAAATAAAACCTAGAAATTGATGGGAAATACAATGTTGGGATGGTCACCAGTACAACTGCGTTTAGCAAGCCAGGCGAAGGTTCATCCCATTGGTCATGTTTCAAACTTGGTTATCGATATTGAAGGTATGAAAACATGTGCTGACTTTGATGTGATAGAAGTTTTAGGAGAAGTTGGATGGGATAATGATAGCATGACAGTTATCAACTTCAAAAAATTTGTTATGACATTTGAAAACTAGGATGTTAGGGTCATTGCTCCTATGGACCCTTAGGAAGGACGACAATATATCGAAATAGTAAAGGATGAAGTCAAGAGAAGTTGGGATCATGCTTATAATATCTATGAGGACTATATCCAACCTACTATCAATGGTGAACTTGGATGGCGTAGCGCAAGTTCCACATCCTCTGACTCTAACTATGCTCTAGAAAATTGGCAGAATTAGTTGCATGAGGTATCATTCAGAAAGTGTGGGTTGATTACATAGTCTCTCCGACATGTTGTGACTGAGACTGTCAAGTTTCCCATTTATGAAGGACTGCTGGGAATATCTGAGTTCTTCCAACAATTTGAAGAAAAATTGTTTGAATCGCAAAGGATATTGTCTCTTGATATAGCACTGAAGGCTACTCCGGCTTGATGGTGGGTGACACACAAACAGATGATCCATAACTGGGAGCAGTGCCGCAGGTTGATGATGGTCCATTTTTGAGATATGGAGGTCTATCATGTTGGGAGATATGATGGACGAAATGGCCCCTCCAGTCATTTGATCAAATGTTATATTTTATGGACATCGTGGCCCAAAGATTAGTGGGTTAAAACTTTTGTTCATACTCTAGAAGAGATGCCAAGATCCTAGTATGTGGCGGCAGAATTGTGCAGAACCATTACTACTTGGGAGGAGTTGTCAGTTTTCTTTATGCAAATGTTTAGCTTCTAGGACTCCAACCCCGAGGTATGTAACACTTTGCACATTATCGATGACATAGTGCTAAAAGTCATCCCTATTGCATACCCTATTGATCCTCATGCAAATTGCTCCATCCAATCCATGATGATGTGCTACAACTTGTCTAGGGAACCTGAAGACGATGGTGAGCTGTGGAATGTTAATATTCCAAAGTCCAAAGGAATTCATGGTGTCATAGCTCCCAACATACCAACAGACTCGATGAACCAGCTGCTGAGGATATGGAAAGTTGACATTGGGACGACATAGAATCCTAAATTTGCCAATGTTGGAGACTATTGGGGCGAAGAGACGATGGCCAAAATTATACATCTACTACATGAATTCCAAAACCTTTTCCCAACATGATTTTCAGAGATGAATGGGATACTTGACGACTTGGGGGAAATGAATATTCCACTCAATCTAGATGAAAAACCAGTCTTCCAGAGGCTGTATAGACTGAACCTGCAATACAAGGATCACATGAAAGTTGAGATCGATAGGATGATTGATGCTGGGATCATCAAACCTATAGAAGAATTAGAGTGGATAAGCCCGATGGTGGTCCAAGATAAGAAGACCGGTGAGATCCACATTTGTGTTGATATAAGAAAGTTGAATGATGCATGTGTACATGTTCCGTTCTCAACCCCTTTCACAGATGTAGTCCTGGAAGGTGTAGGTGACGAGGAGGTATATTCCTTCACATATGGCTTTTCGAGATACCACCAGATCCAGATTGCAAAGGAGGATCACCATAAGACTACATTCGTTACCAAGTGGGGCTGTTTCCAATATATCACCATGCCATTTGGGCTGAAGAATGCCCCTGATGTATTCTCCCGCGTAGTCGTCGCTGCATTTAAATATTTTATTCAAAAATTCCTGCAAGTATATATATGGATGACTGGACCATCTATGGCTTCATTAAAGACCATATGGACAATCTGCGATTGATGCTAGAACGATGTAGACAGCATCAGATTGCATGGAATTCAAAAAAATGTATTTTCTGTGCACCCTTTGGCATACTACTTGGGCACATTGTATGCAAAGAAGGTCTGTTGGTAGATCTGGTGAAGATTGTGCTAATCCTCATTTTACCACTGTTGATGAATATAAATATGCTCCAAGTAACATTGGGACATACAGGCTACTATTGCAAGTTTATCAGGGGATATGTTGCGATTACCGCTCCCATGGAAAAGTTGTTAAAGAAAGACGCTACATTTGAATGGACTCCCGAATGTCAAGGAAGATTTGAGACACTGAAGGCCAAGATGGACTCTGCACCAATGCTGGTTTTTCCTGATTGGAATAAAGAATTCCATGTGCATGTTGAGGCCTCTTCTATGCTGAGGGTTGTTCTTCCGCGGCCAAGAATGTAAATTATCACGAATGATTATTATAAGAATGT
>LPNX010030533.1:11570-38644 GCA_001517045.1 Pseudotsuga menziesii | reverse complement strand
ATTGGGTAATGAAGGTGGTAGTAGTGGATGAATCCAAGAGGATTAAAAATTTGAATATTATCAACCAAGGTTGCAACCATAGTAATCATCATGATATATTTTGACTCTGAGAAGAACCACTAACTCAACCTTCCAGCCATGCATGAATTTTTTTGTTTTGTCATATTGTGGGTCTGTCATAGGGTTTCCTTCAAGCCCTTTTGTTTACCAATAATAGGTAATTGATGCGTATTAGTCCACATAATGGATCCTAGTTGTTGGCATGATTTAGGAAAAATACTATCAATCATTTTCTGGTTGGACAATTATGATCCCTTTGATATTTTCATCCTAAATGTAAATATTTCCTAGAAAAACTTAGACAATCTCTCTCACATGAGAAATTTCGGTTTGGAATGATGTAATTATTTGTTTTGTATATTAATAGAAAATTAGATCGTAACTTTAGAAAAGCACTGATCTATTGGACTTCACAAAAACCAAAAATTATAATATTTTCATTGAGATTCCTTATTCCTTTACTAACCCAAATTTATAGGATAAGAAGGAATTGACCTCAATATCTTAGTTGATACCATGGATGGTGATGAACTAAATTCCCTAATGGGTAATATTCGAAATGATATGAATGTTCAAGAAACAACTGAGGCTTAAGAGGTGGAAGCGAACATGAATGATAGTGCAGAAGGTTGTTGTTAAGTTTTCTTTTCAAGTAGAACAAAGGATCAATGAAACAATAACAAGCAAAATAGAAAAAAAGAGAACACAAATATTTATCCTGGGAAACCCTTGTGGGGAAGAAAACCCAACAAAACATCCTTTATATATAATTTACCTAAGTACAATGTAACATCCAAAGAACAAGACTAGATTACTTCCTCTCCTTCAAATGGATTGTTTCTTCTCTCTCTTGCACAACTGCTTGAGTTCTATGTGTTTCCAAATGAGTGAGGCATATCCCTTATTTATATTGATCAGTGGAGAATCCTAATAACCAAAAAAAATTTAATTCTCTTCCTAATCAAGGTTGAATTGGCTTGGGAGACTCAAAAATACATTTTAATAATACCTTTGTGGGTATTACTGACCCGACTTACAACAGACTTTTTTACCTCAAGAATTTACATGACCAATTACATCAATGACATCCCTAATCAGAGGAACAACATCTTTGAAAGGGGTAATAACAATAATAATAAAAAATAGAATATCTTCTGTAGTTACATTTCTTTAACACTGCCTCTTAACAAGGAAGGTATTCTATAACACAACAATACATCTTTACAATTTACTAGTAAGTCTATGTCATAGGAATTTTTCAAAACTATATCAACAGTATCAATATCTGTGGAATATATCCATCATGGAGAACCACATCTTGATCATCACATCACGAACATTGTTTCTTCACATATCATAACAAGCATTGCATAACATCTCGTCACATCATCACAAGAATTACATCTCATTGCCTCATCACAAGCATCACATATCATCACATCATCATGAGAATCACGTCTCATCGCATCATCATGATCATCACATCTCATCTCATCATCATGAGCATCACATCATGAGCATCATCATGATCATCACATTTCATCACGGAAATCCTTATCCTGAACATCACCTGCAATAAATAAAACACCGCAACTTAATGAGAAATCACCCACAACATCAAAAAATGTTGGATCATCTGCAAATGAATGCAGAATCACAAAGTCCTCAAATGAATGCAGGACCACAACATCCGCAAATGAATGCAGGACCACAATGTCCACAAATGAATGCAGGACCACAACATTGCAAAATAATGTAGGACCACGATGTCCACAAATGAATGCAGGACCACAACCTCTACATTTGAATTCCATAACACAACTTCCACATATGAATGCAGAACCACAATGTCTGCAAATGAATTCCAGACCACAACATCCATAAATGAATGTCAGACAACACAATTTACAAATGAATGCTATACCACAATGTCTGCAAATGAATGTTAGAACACAATGGCTGCAAATGAATTCCAGACCAAAACATCCACAAATGAATGCTGGACCACAACATCTGCAAATGAATTCCATACCACAATGTTATATGTAGGAACTTGATCACATATATATTGAGCTTCCATATCATCAACAATAACAATTCTTATCATCACTCCCTATTTCCTTTAGGACTACACCAAGCTTGTCTCTAAAATTTTCAAACTTCACATGAGACACAGGATTAGTTAACACATCTGCAACTTGTTCCTTTGTAAGAACATACTAGAGATTTATGTATCTTCTAACCATATCCCATATGTAATGATACTTTATTTATATGTTCTTTGACTTATCATGGAACATTGGGTTCTCTGTTAATTTGATAAAACTCTTGTTGTCACAATAAATATCAGTTGCATCCATTTCGGTATCAAACAATCCTGTCAATACTTTGTGAAGTCCTGCCGCTTCACTATAGGATGAACATGTTTCAATGTATTCATCCTCTACTATTATAAGTGCAACACTAGTTTTCTTTCTACTAATCCATGAGATCACAGATGATCCTAAACTGAAACAACATCCTGAAGTGTTCTTTTTGTTTTGAGTACTTCCTTCCCAATCTGAATCAGTGTAATGACATAATATAAACTCATGATCAGCTGCATATGTGAGGCCATAATACAATGTACCATTTATGTACCTCATCAAAGGTTTTTCTTCAACTATATGAGCATGTATGGGTTCCACCATATACTGAGTTAATGTGTTCATGCAAAACATATATCTGGTCTTGTATTTTTCAAATACATCAATGAGACAATAATTTGTCTATATAGTGTGATATTTATTCTTTACGAAAAGTCATCATTTAGGAGTTTCAGGTTTGTCACCATTAGAGTCTTCATTGCCTTATAATCCAACATCCAAAATATCTTTAGGATATCAACTACATATTTTCCTTGGTTTAGGAAAATTTCATCTGGGAGCTGCCATACTTCAAGACCTAGAAAGTAATGCATCATGCCAAGATATTTCATTTCAAATTTTGTCACAAGATTATTCTTACATGTACTGATGAGATTCTCCTTTCCTCTCAAAAATAGATCATCTACGTACAGTAGTAATATCATGATCTCGTAATAGTCAACATTATAGTAAAGGTAGGATTATGCTTTACTTGTGGTAAATACTAGGCTCATCAAGAAGTCATGAATTCTTTCGTATCATGCTCTTGGTGCTTTCTTTAATCCATATAATGATTTCTTTAGTCAACACACATGTGTTTTCTTGTCATGTGTCTCAAAACCTGGAGGTTGTTCAATATACACTTCCTCTTCTATGGCACCATTTATAAAAGGATGTATTTACATCCATTTGATGTAATTTCCATCTCATAATGTAAGCCAAAGAAAGAATTGTTTTGATTGAAGTTTCTTCATAATAAATCCATTCTTTCTAAGAGCATCCTTGTGCGATAAATATTTCTTTGAACTTTTCGATACTATCATCAGCTGAATGCTTTGTCTTAAAAATCCATTTGGAAGAGACTATTGATTTATCCTTTGGTCTTGGCACCACTTCCAAACATCATTCTTTAAGATAGATTGGTATTCTTCAATCATGGTGTCCATCCATTCCTTCTTATTTAAGTCTTCTTCAAAACAATTAGGTTCTTCGTGAATAGGGTTACACGTTAACTGTATATAGTTGGAGTGGAGTCTTAGTCGCTTGCTTCTTTCTGGTGCACCATATCTTTCTTCTTATTGAATGATATCATAAGCCTAAGCTAGTATTTTCCTTGTTGATATTGTTTCATGAGGTGTCTCTATAGGTTCTTGTGGTTCCACCATGTCCTGATCTTCTAGTATATGATCTTGTTCATCTCTAATTGGTGGTTTACTAATCTATACTACTATAGGAATTTCATTTTCTTCTTAATCCATATGGGTCTTTCTGGATTTGTTGAAATTTGCATATTCATCAAATGTGACATCTCTTCTAACCTCAATTTTACAAAAACATGGCATATAGATTATGCATGCTTTCGACTGATCACTATATCCAGCAAATATTCTCTTCTTTCTTGAGGGGTCAAAATTTGATCTTTTCTCTTTGGGAACATGTAGGTAAATAGGAAAACCAAATATCTTCAGGTTACTAACTTCAGGATTCTCACCAGTAAACATTTCTTCTAGATTTTTGTTTCCAAGCGCATTGTGGGATAATTTGTTCTGAACATAGAGTGTGGTATTTGTTTCATCATCCCATGAATACATGTGCAGATCTTGATCATGAATCATGTATTTCATTGCTTCCATGATATATATATTCTTCCTTTCTGCTACTCCATTTTGTTGAGGATTATAGGGTGTCGTAAGTTCCATCATAATCCCAACTTCTTTGCATAAGTCCTTGAATTCAATTGAAGTGAATTCTCCTCTTTTATCTGATCTTAATATCTTAATATTCTTTTCATAGATATTCTCCAAGAGCTTCGAAATCTTTGAACTTTTAAAATACTTCATCTTTCCTTTTCAATAAATATATCAAATTATTACACGAGTAGTCATCAATAAAAGAGACATACGAGACATACCTGCTTAAGGAAGTAGTTGGCATTGATTCGCACACACCTGAGTGGACAATCTCTAGGACCCTGTTTGCTTTAATATTATTTCTTGGAAATGGATTATTGGTGTTCTTCCCTTGATCACATACTTTTCATACCCCTTCATTGTTGATATGGATTTCTGGTAGACCTATTACTACCTTTCTCACAATTGGTAATGCTTTGTAGTTTACATGATCAAGTCTTCTATGCCATAGTTTATATGGACTGATAGTACAAGATGTGAAAGCTAAGTTTTTTTTCCCTTTTGTTCTGTAAATCCCTCCTTCTTCAATACCTATTGCAACTACATCATCTATAGTCTTTCCTTTTGACCACATAAGAACTTAAACATATACAAAGGAAACTATGAAGTCTTTCTTGTCTAGAGATGATTAGAAAGAATATTCTTATTTAGACTTGGAACACATAATACTTCTTTCATTTTCATGGACTTACCAGATTTAAGCTTGCATGAAGCTTATCCCATTCCTTTGATATGATATTGATAGTTATCTCCAAGTTTTACTTTGTGTGGATAATATTTCTGAGTGAGGCATGAGAGATAATCTCTGTGACTTGTTATATGTTTGGAAGCTCCACTATCTATGAGCCAAGTATCACTTCCATGATATTTTTATCCCATGAGGGATGACATCAAGACATATTATTCATTATTGTCTTCATTCTCTCTGGTCCTCTCTTCATCTGATTCATTTTCGTCAGTTGCATGGGCATGGGAATTTCTGTTCTTCTTCTTGAACTTGTTTTTGTTAAGTGGACAATTTCTGGAGATATTTCCTAACTTATGACATGTATAACATTCATATAATGAGTAATCCTTCTTAAACTTCTTACCTCTTTTAAGTTCTAATTATCTACTTGTAGGAGATCCTTGATCCTTCCTTTTATTTCTTCCATTATTTGTATGCACAACTAGATCTTGATCTTGATCTTCATTTAACTTTTCTTCTCTATTTTATAACCTTCCTTCTTCTTGTACACATGATTCCTCCCATATCTTGTTGAATTTGGTTAGCTTTCTTTTAGAACATATTCCTCCGATGAAGCAATCCCATTCTCTTGGAATGCCATTTAGAGTGGTCATCACAACTTAAACTTCTTCTACCATGTCACCAATGGAATCTAGAGAAGTATGAATGCAAGTTTTCTGCCTTTTGCATCTTCACACCCTTATGTTGGTTTCTGAAGGTCATTATCGTGGTTATGTTTTTCCCTTCAAATATATTGGTTAGTGCATCAAACACTTCTTTTGGACAATTCTTTGAGGAAACGCGGTAGATAGCGTGATCCTTAATAGAGTTAGCTATGATCCTCATTACTTTGATCATATCCTTCTTTTTCTTGGATTTTTCCTCTTCTCCCTTTGGTTCCTTGACCTCCTTGTTCATGTATCCATCTAGGTCATGCTCTTCAAGGATGATCATAATCCCATACTTCGATGCTCTGAAATTCTCTACTCCCTCAGGAGTTTCATCTAGGTTGGTACTATTTGTCATATTTTAATGAATGAGAACCTCAAATGGAAAGATAGGAGATAATACTTACTAGTTTGAGGACTTTATCTGGAACTAGCTTCAGAATGACCTAGGGTTTGACTACAAAACCCTAATTTTCTAGCTGAGTTTACTTGTACATACGAGAAGAGAAAAATATGTGCCTCCCCAAGGAAATATATACTGTATCTTGATTTTCTGGAATTTGAGAATGGAACCTTAAAAAAACTGATTCCCTAGTTTCTCCCGGTAACAGTGATAGGTCAAAAAGTGTAAATCCTTAGAATGAAAAATTGCATCGATAGAAAGATGCACTCTCCTAGGGACAATTAAATGGAACTTATTTCTATTTGATTTGTGGAGGGAGGTGTCAGGAATAGTGAACCCTATCTTGTTGGATTGTAGGATGAGTTACTACACAATGTCTTCTTTCAGGTTGGCACTGATACCATGTTAAGTTTTCTTTTCAAATAGAACAATGAATCACTATAAGAATAACATCCACAAAATAAGAAAAGAGAAAACATATATTTATCTTGGGAAAATATCACGGGGAAGAAAACCCAACAAAAATTCCTCTATATAGACTTACCCAAGTACACTGTAAGATACAAAGAATAAGACTAGAATGCTTCCTCTCCTTTAGATGGACTATTTCTTCTCTCTGTAGTGCAACTGCTTGATATCTATGTGTGTCCAAATCAATGAGGCACCTCCCCTATTTATATTGATAAGTGGAGAAGCCTAATAACCCGACAAGGCTGACTTATCCTCCCAATCAGGGCCGACTTGCCTTGGGAGACTCAAAAATACATTTTAATAATACTTTTGTGGGTACTACTGACCCAAATTACAATGAAGGTTTTACCTCAATTATTTCCATGATCAATTACATCAATGACATCCCTAATTGAAAAAACAACATATCCAAAAGGGGTAATAACAATAATAATACAAAATAGAATATTTTCCATAGTTACATTTCTTTAATAGTTATGAACAAGATGAAGGCCACAACTAGGGGAAATAAACTTAAGATAGTGTGAGAAACAAAGATCGGTTCATGTTCACTACCACTAGCAGCGATTATAGAGATCAAAATAAATACAAGTAGAAATACATAGATGTAGTTGGTGGGGTTATGTTGGCACAAACCAAACCATCAAAACCAATCGACAGGGGTTCCCACTTTGTCGATGCTCAACTCACCACGATCTCCTTAAGCACTGACCCAGACAGGTTTTACTCTACCCGATAACACTCACGAAGTGGATGAAGTCTCACCTAAGATGTTTAAGGGAGATCCGTCGAAACCAAGTTTATGTAGAATAGAATAGGACTATGTGCATCAAAAATTCATCAATATATCTAACAGATTCGACCAGTTACTTAATCACCAACAAAACCATTTAGCATTGCTCTTAATAGATCGCATTATCATAACAGAAACAATCATACTGTTGCGCAAACAGACCTATATAGATAACACTATTTAAAATCAAGAAAGATCTCATCATAGATCCATGTCACACATTCAATTTACATTCACCATTGGATCGCTGAAACAGTAAGACATAAAAAGATAAAAGAACCAACAGTTCATATCAACTTTCGTCTTATCATATTAATTCTGCACAATAATCCACAGATTCAAAATAGGCAACAATTCAACAAGAACCAGTAATCGCTTCCCTGAGTCTCCAAGTATCTATGGCATCAAACTCTTAGTTCTATCTCTCTAGTGTGTATCCCCCTCAACATTTTCGAGTATACTTCTATTTATAAGCTTGGGCCTTTACATTCATGGTCCACTTGGATGATTTCCTAACTAAATTATAACCGATTCTACAAAATAATGAGCAATATCCGCAAAATATGGTCCAAAGCACAAAAAGTGACATAAAATATTCAAAATATTCTATCTTCTGCCTTATGTTCCATCTTTCACTTGCATAGTGTCTCTTGAACTTGGGTAGCATCTGCGATGCTTCTTAGCTAAATTGTCCCAAATCCCTTCCCAATGGCCCCCCAACACAATCTTTTGGCTTTCCCTCGATCCACGCTTAATTGGACATGGTAAACTCAGTGATCTTAGCTTTGAAATATGCAAATTGTTGAGTGATCGCTTTGACCTGCTCCTTCACTGTTCAATAATATCATGGCTCACCTTTAGATCATGGTTGAAAGGTGGTCAACCATCTTTTCAGCAATGTTTGTCTTTCCTTTTTTTGTGGCTTAGAGCGTAAAAACTGATTTCACCGATAGCTGTGCTCCAATCTCCTGGAACTCATCTAACTGTGCACTGCGTTGCTGCTGCCTTTATCTTGTGCTTGCGACTCACTTCTACAGCTCCTTTCTTTTTGAAACCTTGGTGAACTATATCATAAATGGCATTTCTTTAGCAATGTCTTCAAGGTCGCCAATTTACCATCCTCTTTTTGCAACTGTGCAGTTAGTTTCTCTAGCTGTTTGTCCTGCACTATGCTACCCCAAACTTGCGTAGTGACATCTGTGAATTTCTTTGCATCCTTCTCTAACTCATTGAGTTGTGTGGCTAGCTCTTCTATCTCACCCTTCCTCACAACTATCTGTTCTAGTGGTGTGGAGGGGTGTATCAAAGCGTCCAAAATGTTGGTTTCTCCCTATAGCTGCAGAATAACAACTCCAAGTTTCTTTTCTCTTGATACTGCATCCAGCTCTGTGGTGCTCTCCAAGACATGCTGATAGGCATATGCTATTGTCACTTCAAAATCAACTCGACTATAAAAAGGTGTGCCTTCTCAACAATAAGGCGATTAGTTTCCTTCTTCAACTCCGTGATCTCCTCTTCATTTTTCTTCTTCAATTCCTCCTGTGCTTTCTTGAAGACCTCTATCTCCTGTACTTTGTCTTTGGTCAAGTTATCCTTGGCTCAACACAATTCTTCTACCTCTTTTTGCATTGCTTCTTCTTTCTCTTGCGACCACAAGTACTGGTCGCTGATATTCTTTTGACTATCGGACAACTCCTGGTTGACATCTTGCTGCATGTGCACTAAAGTCTGGGTAAATAATCTGTTGATATCCAAAGCAACATTATGCAATTACTACAGGGAGGTATTCAAGTCCTACCATCTGGAATCAATCACATTCGAGGGAATCTGAACATTCCTATCCCATGGATCGGTGCAGATTGATGCGTACTCCCATTAGAGGAAATTTCAACTCAAAATGGGCCTCCTAAAATGAACTAATAAAATAATAGTTAAAATAATAAAATAATATTTATTAATTTTGGACGAAGAAAAGAAAAAACTACTTTTTTGTTTGTATTTTTGACATATCTCCCCGCGTTTTTACTCAAATTTCGATCGGGAGAGCTCGTTGGATGCGGAATTAAATTACGTATCCAAAGAGTACCCACTGGGCATACTTTTGATGGACCCTGCTACCCCAAAAACAAGAAATACCTGAAAAAATGGAATGATGATGTCATCATTCCATTTTTTCAGGTATTTCTTGTTTTTGGGGTAGTGGGGTCGGTCAAAAGTATGCCGAGTGGGTACTCGTTGGATGCGGAATTTAATTCCGCATCCAATGAGCTATCCCGATCAACATTTGAGTAAAAACACGGGGATATATGTAAAAAATACAAACAAAAAAAGTAGTTTTTTTATGATACCTATCCCCAGATTTATATTAAAAAATTGTTTAAGACCTATACGGTATTTCAAATTTAAAGAAATTTCATTGGCTAACACATGATGACATGGAATTTAAATAAAAGTTAAAAGGCCCATTTTGAGTTGAAATTTCCTCTAATGTGCGTAGCTACACTCTTGGGTGCTTGTTTCCAAATGAAATTGTAAACAAAATCCAATTTATCTCTTACCTCGATGAACTGTTATTGTGTTGATTTCTTCATTTCTTTTGTAGTGACATCAGTCGTGTTATTAACAACCTTGACAAGTCGGTGTAGTTGTGCTTCCATTTTCGACACAGTGTTGTTGCTCATAGCCTAATCCATGCATCTCTTTACTCTTATTTCCTGGAGTATGCGGTGTGCTTCTGGGTTAGTAGGTGTCTCTGTCGATGATTCATTATCTGATTGTTGGTCATCTTTGCACACTAGATCCTCAGGTGCATTCATCGGGGTTTTTTCCATTTCTAGTACACTAATTGGTTCCCATCATTTTGCGGGCCAACCATTGATCATTGCCTCTAGCTCCACATCAGTCACCTTATACCTCATTGGTGTCCATTTGGTAGGGTCCTACCATGCTTGAACGTAAACAATGCGGGGTCCAATTGCAAAACATGAAATCCTCTGATATCTAGTCGTGGCTTCCTTCGGCATTCTGTAAATTTCAGTGCTACCACCTATAGCGCTTCCCAGCAGATTCAAAATAGTATACCATTCTCTTCACTTCTTTAACCCACCATAAGTTCTAGTATCTCACATCTTTGCATACCTATATTGGTTTGGCATCCATGCCTTGGTAATAATCTAGCTCTATCCACGCTACTAGCGCGATCAAAATGAGGAGCCAATTGTATGTGAATGGTCGTTCACCTGTCTACACGGCCACTACGTCCTCCACTCACTGGTTCATCAGAAAAAGGGACCAATTCATTTGTGTTCCTTGCGCACATAACTCAACACATACGACAACCCCGTAATTACATTGAACCGGGCGGTTCTTCCTTACTACGTTACTAGCCAGAAGCCTGGTGCCAATACGTACTATGTGGTCATTGATGCTATCAATGTGGAAGGCCCTCCCATTTGGATCTAGAGCACAACACCTATTCAGAGTCATTGTCAACTTCCTGTCATTATCTTTTCTGCATATATACTACGAGGGATCTAGCCCATCCTTGGGTAGCCCTGTTATTGCTGAAATCAACTCCACCATGACTCTAATAGGCTCATCTAACCATAAATACCCACCATGGAAATATGCCATAAGTTGTTTCACACATGCATTCGCCTTAGTTGGCCACCCAAAGTGTGAAATATTGATCAACCCTAGCAATCCAACTTTGTCCAGTCCTCTTTCCCATTCCTACGGAATGCGCTCTATCAAGGCACCTTCTATTGATACCACTGGAAGATACGAATCCTTTGTGACATCCTCAAGTGTAGGAAAGTAGCAGTCTTCATACTTCATCTGCATCAGTGCAGGAACAATATTAGAAGTGCATACGATCCCATGTGGCATTGCTGACATCCAGATCTAGTATCTTTGATTCTTCATGGGATTCTTGGCATGTGCACCAAGTTGACCAAGGGGGACGTATCCATGGATGTCCTTGACAGACACTCGTATTTTAATAGTAGATTCCATCACTCCAGGGATCGACAGCCCTATATGTGCAGTGTTTTATCCTTGCGCCCTTGTGGCCATTCTGGTTCATCTCTTTTGTGGTACTAGAGAGCTAGGCTTCTGCGCCCTTCCTCTTCGTTGATGATTCATACTGCATAGTGGCAACTTCTTTATCAATTGCAACTGGTCTACACGTTGAATCTTGATCACTCAAAATCTCTATAGTGTCTTGGTTTCTCTACATGTTGCACCAATTTCCTTCTAGACTTACTAATCTCATACCCTCTATGGACTTAACGACTTCCTTAATCTTCTCATCTTTTCTCAATAGCTCTCTTGACATCTCGGTAAATCTACAACTCAACATAATTCAACTATACACAATGGTGTCTTCCGAACATAGAAAGCTTCCTCTTTTAGCAAGAAATCAACTCATACTTCATCATTATGACATCAATTTGATCATCATGACTACCCAAATCCACCGTTGATTCTTACAATCCAATGGTCAGATTCACCATCATTACAAATCACTTCTACAAGTTTTGTTGATTAACTACTTTTAACTGTATTCATTGCTTACCGATTTGATGTCTGCTTGTAGCCCTACAGCTATCGTAGCATGACCTCCTGACTATGCTACTAACTCCTATCCTTGCGCAACCACCTACTCTTGGTGCACCTTCCATTCACCCATCATTCTATATATTTTTTTATTTTTTTCTTTCATTGTGCAGTAGCTCAACCACTGCGTGGTTTTGAGCCCTCCTATAGGGCTTCAACCTGCTACCATTCACTAGCTTTGGTAGTGTTGCACCATCAAAATGCTGCAATTGAACTATGCCTCTTGAGGTAATGGAATTAATAAGATATGGGCCTAACCAATGCATCTATAACTTACCTATATGATTCATGAACTTACTCTTGTATAATAGTACCGAATCTCCTTACTGAAACTTTTTGTTCTTTATGTGGTGATCATGTCAAGCCTTCTTTCGATCCTTCTCAATGTGATAATGCGAACCTACTATAAAGAGGTCCTCTCCAATCTATATCAATTGCAGCACATTCTCCTCTAGTACTTCTTCATCATCCATGCCCGTTGTTGCTGCAATGAGCAGACTGGGGACAATGTACTCCATAGGCATGACCGCCTCTTGTCTGTATACCAATTTGAATGGTTTCTACGATGTCAATCTCTTGCAAGTGGTGCGATATTCCCACAACACTGCTGGAATATTCAAGTCCCAGTCATCATGATTAGCATTACATACCTTGGTAACTACATGCTCCAATATCTTGTTTAAATCTTCTATTGTCCCATTCACCTATGGATGATATGGGCTACTTTTCTTGTGTTGTATTTGCAACTCTTCTGTTAGTGCGCTTACTATGCGGTTGATAAAGTGACTACCCTGGTCACTCATCACTATCCTTGGACATATAAATTAGGTCAAAATATTGTCAAACAGGAATCGTGCTGCAATCGCAACGGTGGAGTCCACGATGGGTGCGACCTCCTCCCACCCTGTCAAATAGTCCGTTAGTGTGATTATGTACTATGTAGCAGTTCTCTTCCCAGGTGGGTTGATTAGACTCATAAATTCCACGACCCATTCGTCAAATGCTTGTAATGTGACTTGTGGTACCCATGACATCTCATCCCACTGCGATGGTTTTCCAGTGCATTTACAGATATCACAACTCTGCACATAATCTATTGCATCATTATGTAAAGTGGGCCACCAGATCCCTACATGAAGCACTTTTGTTGGAGTAGATTATCCTCCATAGTGTCCACCAGCAACTCTCACATGGGCCTCATCTAAAATATCTCCTTGTTCATGTGGTAGGACACATTGCTGCAAAATATCATCTGGTCCTAGTTTGTAGAGCTGGCCAACAATCAACTAGAAATATGAAGCCTTAACCACCAACTGCTTCTTCCAACTTGTCGAAAACTGTTCTAGTACCACTCCTATCATCAAGAACTGAATTATTTGATCATAATAATCGTCTTCTATGTCGACTCGAAACAGTCTCCCATCTGACAATCCATATTCAATATTTGTTGACTCTTTTCCTATTTTAATTCGAGATAAATGATCGGGTCCATCATTTAAGAGACCCGGATTTACAATTATCTCAAAATCAAACTCTTGAAACATAAGTATCCAGTGGCATAAATGCCCCCCAAACACAGGATTATTGACTAGGTACTTCAAAGTAGAATGGTCTGTAAACATCTTGAAATGAACACCTAAAAGGTAATTCCTAAATTTTTGCAATGCATATACCATCACCAGAGCTTGTCTCTGTGGTCGTATATTGTTTCTTAGCAAACGACAAATTTTGACTAGCGAGAGCGATTGAGTGATCAAGATCTCCTTCACTGGGTTGCGTGAGCACCATGCCTAGCACAACAAATGATGCATCCACATGGAAATGAAACTCCTTGTTCCAATATGAGAAATCTAGTATTGGCGCAGAAGCCATCTTGGCCTTTAGTGTGTAGAAGCTTCCTTGACATTCTTGGCTCCACACAAATGCAACATCTTTCTTTAATAATTTCTCCATAGGGGCTATAATCACAGCATAACCTTTGATGAATTTTCAATGGTATTTGGTGTGCCCCAGCATCACCCTAATCGTATTCAAATTCATTGGTGGTGGAAAGCTCAAAATGAGTGCTATCTTCGGAGGGTCGAACAAAAATCCTTTCTTGCAAATAATGTGTTATCACTCGAGGAAACTCCTCTAGGTTGCAGTTCAAGGATGCCTGTAACTTAAATGTTTTTAATGGTTTTTTCTAAATGGATCAAGTCATATGACCTAAAGGACCTCACACACTCAATACATGCATAAAAATCAATCAAAAGATAAGGCTTCTAACCACCAATGTTCAGAGGGTTGATAAGAAGGTGAATAAATGGAGAGCTTACTATGCTGGAAGATTCATATATAAAGCAATCACATATGAATGGATAATCATAATAAGGAAAAATACTTGTAATTCAACTCATCAACACATAGATAGGATGACAGCTATCTAGCATTAGATAAAAAGAATAAACTTGAATCAAACATTCAAGCACAAGTACAGAACAGAAAAGAGATGGAACCTGAACATGTAATGGCAAAAGAGCTTATATTAAATGATGAATAACATGAGAAGATTGATAACAATAAGGGCCTAAAAATATCCAAAGTTGAACCCTTGCTTCAACATAAGTCTTAGGATTTATATCCTTTACAAAATTTATTTCAGATCCTAAAAAATTGGATCTGATTTACTAAAAATAGATAGCATAACCGTTTTTTGCAAAATTAGGTCAGAAACCCTAATTTAAGTGCTATTTTATCTAACTCTAATACTTGTTTACACCTTGAAATCTTTAACAATTACAATGATCACTGAAGTAGAGATATGACTTGTTATCTAACAGATAATCCATGGTTTGTCAAAAGCATATAGGGTTTGTGACCCATTTCACGTTGATGGCACCCTCAAAACTAGAATAGACCCCCTCCATTCGTGCCTTTCATCAATTTTCAGCTTTATAATTCACCCCTGAGGTGTTTGTATCCACCAAAACTGGTTCTATGTGCAAACATATCTTTCTACACCCTTTTGTGCTTTCGGTGGTTAAGGAAACAGAATCTTGGGTCTGTAAGCTACCGAAAGCTCTGCTTTTGGTGGCTAATGAACATCTATTGCATTCTCCTAAGCCACCGAAAGCTCTGTTTTTGCAAAATTTTAATCAGTCTTGTAATCATTCTTTTACATCTTTCACCTCTTTCCTTCTGGTATTTCTTTAATTTGCCTCAGGGGTTTGACAGAATAGCAGCATCATGAGCTGCCTCAGGATCCTGAAAGCTTGTTGCTTCCTCTGCTAGGGTTTCCAGTGCAAGGTGGGTTTGAGAGTTAGGGTTGGAATTCCTCATCTGCAACCTCAATAGTCTAATCATCCTGTAGAACCTGTTGTTGTCCTTCATAAACCTCAGATTCCTTTTTTGTAGAAGGAAGTACATCCCTTTCATTTCTAGCAAGGAATTATTCAATTGAGTATTTTTCTTGGTTAATATTGCATTAGTTATTTTTATCTCTATCTCTAAGACCTCTAGTTCATATACTTGCCTTAACAGCTGGTTGATTCTCTGTGACCTAGGTTTGCTATAGGAAGCGTCTTCCACTGGTTCACCCTGGTCTTCTTTTGGTGTGGGTAATGGAAACTCCTCTATCCTTTCTTGAGACTGTTTTGCTATGTTATTCTCTTGATCCTCAGAGTCTGAGTAAGGCAAGTTGACTACATTTTTACCTTGTGTTGGAGCCTCCTCCTCCTTTCCATTGAAATATAGATTTCTCTTGGTTCTGTTGGTCTTGGGAGTTGGAGAGGGCTGATCCACTACCATGGGTGAGATGGCCCTTCTCTTCCTCTTGCCACTCCTGGGAGTGGTGGAATTCTTTGAAGGGGACTTTCCTTTGTCTTCTGGTTGTAAGCCTGTTTCAAACTCATTCCAAAATAAGAAGTATGACCATGCAATGTTTCTTCTTTGTAGCAGTTCTTGGATAATGAGCTTTATGAACCCATGGTGGGATAGCCTTCCTGTAATTTTGGTGGGATGTGCCTTGACCCAGTGGGCCATCTTGGTCAGGATATTGGGGGGCAGAAAGGCAGGTTTAAAGGGATTCTTCCTATAAAATGGTTCATCAATTTAAAGTGGTATACCATCACCCTGTTATACCTTCCTTCACAGGTTATATAAACTAGGATTGCTTTCAATAACTGCTTCCACTTCTCCTCAAGCCAGGTGGATGGGATTCTTTTCTTCCTTGTACTACGTTCTTGTGTTTAGGCTTTAAGTAGGACCTAAATTCCACATCCTTAGTAATGGTGGTCTTGAACCATTTCTCCCCAGTCCTTGGGAGTTCTGCTACTTCTACTATTAGGGTTTCATCAACCTGGAATTCTTCCTTTCCTATCAATGCCTTATATCCATCAAAATAAAAGAAAAGGATTCTGCCACTTGTTGGTGGGAAGCCTGGATTTTCTCACAGAACCTATAACATCATGCATCTTTGAAGAATTGGCATACTTCTGGATGTGACTCAAGATAGCTAATGTCACTTAAATCCTATCTGAGGGAAGGTCCTGCTCCTTTCTTCATCTCTAGACTATGCTTCTAGTACCTGCAAAAATCAAAATTCGAATTCTATGAAGGAGATTAGCGTGCTAGTTTCAGGGATGTCTTGAAGCAGTGAGGATGCATGCAGATAAATGTGGAGTGTACTGAGGATATGGGTCTAATTTTGAGGGGTTAATCAGTCGATTGGTATTTGACTAAGATGATGGTAAACTCTGGTGAGAACCACGAGATAGGTAGTACAACAATCATTTAACTGGAACTCGATGTTTTCGTGGTGGTTGAACTGCAGTCATGGGATAGGTGGAGGGTAGGCTAGGGTTTTGGTCTCTATTAGTCACTTCAATTCAATAACAACCTTTTATTCACCAACTCATTATTTTCTATAGTGCCTAGTATTTTTGGAGGTCAAGTGCTTGATCATGATTTTCCTTATGCTAACGATGTTTGATTTCAATGGATATGCTAACCGTTTTCCTTTTTGGCGCTTTCAGCGGTTAAGGAAGTCTTGGGTCTAATTTGTAAGCTACCAAAATCTAGGATTTTTGGTGGCTAATGAACCATTGGTACGTTTTCCCAAGCCACTGAAAGCTCCTTTTCCAAAATTTATCGAAAAATGTAGTTAATGAACTTTCAGTGGTTAATTTCTTCTTGGACCAAATTGTTAAGATTCCGAAAGCTGGGCTTTTAGTTGGATAATGAACTATTGAAAAGTTTGCCTAAGCCACCAAAAGCTCCCTTTCCAAAATTTTATTAAAAACGACGTCCACAATCTTTCAGTGGTTAACTTAGTCCTAAGTCCAAATTGTTAGCCACTGAAAGATGGGATTTTTGGTCGCTAAAGAACTGTTGAAAAGTTCTCCTAAGCCACCAAAAGCTAAACTTTCAAATTTCTTGAAAAATGGAACACCAGGAATTCCAATTCTATTAATTACCCAACCATCTTTTATAATATACGCTGAGATCTTCACTACTATGAAAAAATAATTTTTTTGAGTTCAACCTATTGAAAATTAATTTATTTAGGAGATAGCATATGGCTCCTACTCGAGGATGGGAACCTCCCTGTGAGGTCCTGAGAACCCCAAACCAAAATTCCTTTCCTAAAAAATAAGAATTAAACCTATCTTATACTGTTCCATTGGGCATGGAGTTTATTATGTAAAAACCAAAAACAATCAACCAAATAATATTTTACAATAATAAGGCCTTAAATCCTGAGATGAAATAGAGTTTCAGAAATCCCCCATTTACTGGGCCATTAAACACCTCCTCTCCTTCCATATTTTGCAATTTGAAGGTGTTTTTTTGCTACGCTTGATCTATCACAAAAGGGCCTATCCACAAAGAGTCAAACTTTACATGCTTTCCCTTGTCTTTCCTGAAAGTTGCCACCTTTTCCCTTTTGTCAAAAATAATTTTGATCTTCTTTTGATGAGCTTCTGACTTTTCCATCACATATTCCCTGACTTGCTGCAACTCCACCTAATCAAGCATCCTCCTCACCATGTCATTTGGTTCATCCTGTTCCTCCTGAAAGAATTTTACAACTAGCAGAATTAGCTGAATGGGAAAAATGGCCTCAGTACCATAAACCAACTTGAAAGGAGAACTCCCTATGGATCTATTGTTAGTCACGCTATCAGCACATAGAGAAAACTTTATCCTAGAATCCCAGTTCTTCTAATTATTCTCCAATAGTTTTATGGTGATTCTAACTAGGATTTTATTGGATGACTCATCAAGGCCATTGCCTTGAGGGTAATAGGAAGTGGAATGCACCAATTGAATGCCCATTGACTCACACATGGTAACCAATGCCCTAGTTTTTAAATTTGGTGCATTATCAGTCACTAGCCTTACTGGGCAACCAAACTTGATAATGATGTTCTCATATAAAAACCTCATGATGAACTGGTGAGTGGAATTCCTTGTAGGGACTACCTCTATCCACTTGGTGAAATAGTCTGTGGCTACTAGGATCCATTTGTGCTGACCACTTGATGAAGGATTAATCTAACCTATGAAATAAAGACCCCACTGCTGGAAAGGACCATTCACTACAATAGGTCTATGGGGAAAATATCTGAGTTGCTTCTTTCTTATGAATCTTTGGAACTTGTCACAGGCTCTCACGAAGGTACACACATTAGAGAAAAGAACACGAAAATAGTACCCAACCCTCAGAATATTGTGGGTTGTGGTATTCCAGTAATGATGGCCTCCACATGTGCTTGAATGAAACTGATGCATGACCTGAACTGACTCTTCTCTATCATAAATCTCAGCAAAACACCAGACAGATATTTCCAATACAGTAGCTTATCAATTACACAAAATTTAACAAACTTAAGCTTAAGATCCCATGCCTGATTTAGAGTAAATCAAGGGGGAACTTCTGAATTTTGCAAGAAATTAATAATACTTGAGTACCACTCGCATGAAGACAAGTTCTCATTCACATGTTGGCTGTCATGCTGGTCTTGAACTGCCTCTGTTGCTTTTTATTCTGTTGCTTCTGCTATCTGTAGGTTTGCTGAGCTTATTCCAATGAAATTAATCTTTAATAGCTCATAATTTTCTTCTTCCATGAGCTTAGCTAGAACTTGGCCTTTCACTAGCTTGGTGGGACTTACTTCTATTTCAAACTCAATAAGCTTGGAAATCCATTTGGCTCTCTTTCCATCAATGTCAGGATGGGTCAAGACATCCTTCACATCTGCTGAAGGGACATAGGCAAGGACTTTTGCATGTAGAATGTAAATTCTGAAGGCTTCCAGTGACTTGATGAGAGCATAGGCGTGTTTCTCAATAGTATCATATTCCAATTCAACATCTCTCAATGTCTTGCTAAAAAAGGAAATGGGGTGATGAAAGCCTTCATCATCTTTCTGTAACATAACTACTGCCACTGTGTCATAGGAAGCAAAGGAGAAAATGTGGAAACCCTTGGTGTAGTCTGGACTAATCAAAGTGGGAGCTTCCATGATAGCCTTCTTGATTTCCTCAAAAGAGGTTATTACTTTCTCTATCCATTTGATTTCAGCTTCCTTCTTCAACATAGAGGTTATGTGCTTTACCAACTTAGAAACGTTTGGGATAAACCTCCTAACAAAATTGATCTTACCTAGAAATAACTGAATATCCCTTTTTGACCTATGTATGGACAACTTTTGGATTGCTTCAACTCGAACAGGATGAATCTTCACACCTTCAGCTAAAACTATGTGACCTAGGATTTTTCCCTTACTGAGTGCAAATTGAGACTTCTTCGGAATCAGTGATATCCCTAATTTTCTGCATTTCAGAGACACCCTCCTCAAGTGCTACAAATTCTCTCCATGGTTGTTGGAGTAAACAGTGAGGTCATCCAAATATATGAGAACAAATTTATCTTTCAAACCCACAAAAGTTATGTCCATGGCCCTCTAGAAAGTGGCCCAAGCATTCATAATCCCAAATGGAATTTTGGCATACATGAAGGTGCCCCAGAGAGTGGTGAACACATTTTTTTCTTGGTCATCAGGGTGCATAGCAACTTGGTTGTATCCAGAGAAAACATCTAGGAATAACATGACACTAGCCCCCGATATTCTATGCAATAGATGTTCCATCTTGGGTAATGGATAGTTGTCTTTCTTGGAGCATTTGTTTGAGTTTCTGAAATCCACACATAACCTAATATCCCCATTCTTCTTCCTTACCACCACTAAATTTGCAATCCATATGGAATACCTAAGGGGAATTATGATTTTGGTTTTAAGGAGCTTTTGGATTTCTTTTTCAATCAGAGGCAGTAGGATATGACTGATGGATCTCAGCTTCTATTTGAAAGGGACGGTATCCTTCTCTATGGGAATCTTGTGTTGGATGATACTAGTGTCATAGGTTTTTAGGTCACTGTAATCCCAGGAAAAGATATCATCAAACTCTTTCATCATAATACAAAATTTTGACCTCTAATCAGCAGTCAACTCAGTGGACAGATTTATGGATTTTGGATGACTTTGGCTACCTATGTTTTTCTCTTGGACATAAGGATATTTCTCCTTTTTGGTAGGTTTAAAAGGGAGATAATTATGATCAAATAGATCTTCCAAGGGCACCAGACAGCGAGGTATATAATTACTAGGTAACTGAACAATGTTATGATCACCTACTTTATCTTTTAACTTGAGCCTCTAAGATTCTTCCATATTTAGGTTTTCTTGATCAATATCCATATCATAAAATTCATCTACTACCTGGAGGAACTTAATAAGCTCCTCATCATTCTCAAAGACCTTCCAAAATTTTAGATTATTGGGTAGGGATGGCCTGTACTTGACTTGGATATCATAGCTCAGCTTAGGAGGCAAAGGGGGAACGAACATACATGCAGAGATAGCAAGTGAATTAGTTATATGGTTCATATCTCTAGGTATGTATGAGAGGTCAAAAAACATGAAAGAGTCCCTGAGTTTCCATACCTCATCTCTGTAGTCCTCCAGTCTGACATTCTTTGTTTGAAAAGTGTTGTTGACCTGCTATATGATAAGATCTGCATCTCCAAAGATATTCAGGCACATGATCCCTATTTCCTTGGCAGTCTTCACTCCTAACATTGATGCTTCATATTATGCTATATTGTTAGTAGTATTGAAATAAATTTTATAAGACAAATGGATAGTCTCTTTTGATGGATAAATCAAAACTACACCTGCACCTGCTGAGGCTTGGGTACTGGCCCCATCGAAAAACATGATCCAGACCGAGGTGGTTAATTCCTCAGGTGGCTGATAGGTAGGCTTTGTGAGCTGTATGGATGTTGGCTGCGAATCATCTATCTACATGATGCATGCCCCAAAGTCCATGTCTACTACATATATGGGATGGTTTATAGAGTTCTTGGCATTACTAATGATGTAGGTGAACTGGTTCGTAGAGTCTCTTGGTCTCCCTTCCAAACATTGGGATTGTAGCATATGTAAGGTCCATATGAAGGGTACCACCTAGACTTTTACTCCATGAGAGAGACAAAAGAACACCAAACTTAGGTGGAATGTCAGCCACTACTATGTCCATCACTATACTTTTTAAAGGCAGCTGGGAGAGGTTTATGACAAGGTATTTGATGAGGCCCGGGAATTTGACCTTCCTGGATTCAAATGAGAACAGATCATGGTAGGGCTTTGTAATGCTGAGTCCAAGCTCATCCATCACTGATTTTGGCATTAGGTTATGGGAAGCTCTTGAGTCCAGCAAACCACTATGAAGGATTTTATCATGGATGTTCAAAGATATGTAGAAAGGTGACAAAGAATCATCCAGCTCTTCAATCATAGGGCCTAATATTATTGTGGGCTTATCATATTACAAGTTCACAAAGTCATCATCTATGGGTGTCCTTGGATGAAGAGATTTCTGTATGGATGACTTGAGAACCACGAGATAGCTAGTAAAACAATCATTTAACTGGAATTTGATGTTTCATGGTGGTTCAACTACAGTCATGGGATAGATGGAGGGTAGGTTAGGGATTTTGTCTCCATCAGTCACTTTAGTTCAATAACAACCTTTTATTCACCAACTCATGATTTTCTACAGTCCCCAGGATTTTCGGTGGTTAAGTGCTTGATCGTGACATTCCTTATGCCGACGGTGTTTGATTTCAATGGATATGCTAATCATTTTCCCTTTTTGGTGCTTTCAACGGTTAAGGAAGTGTTAGGTCTAGTTTGTAAGATTCCAAAAGCTAGGGTTTTCAGTGGCTAATGAACCGTTGGTATGTTCGCCTAAGCCACCGAAAGCTCCTTTTCCAAAATTTATCCAAAAACCTAGTTAATGAACGTTCGGTGGTTAAAGTCTTCCTGGACCAAATTGTTAAGATATCGAAAGCTGGGATTTTCTGTGGCTAATGACCTGTTGAAAATTTCTCCTAATACATTGAAAGCTCCCTTTCCAAAATTTTATTAAAAATGACGTCAACAGGCTTTTGGTGGTTAACATAGTCCTGAGTCCAAATTGTTAGTTGCTGAAAGCTGGGATTTTTGTTGCCTAATGAGCGGTTGAAAAGTTTTCCTAAGCCACTGAAAGCTAAACTTTCAAATTTCTTGAAAAACACAACACCAGGAATTCCAATTTTGTTAATCACCCAAACATCTTTCATAATATACCCTGAGATATTCATTACTATGCAAAAATAAATTATCTGAGTTCTACCTATTGAAAATTAATTTATTTAGGAGATAACACAATGTGACCTAGCATCATCTCAAAGGGTGCACAAAAAATACACTTCTTTGAGTTCAACATAATCTGATGTTGTCGACATCTTTCTAGCATCAATCGTAGGCTTTCTAGATGATCCCTAATCAGACCATACATTGTCCAATCATCCATGTATACTTGAATAAATTTATGAATAAAATATTTGAATGGAGCGAAAAAAAACCCGAGAAAATATCATAGGTGCATTATTCAACCCAAAAGGCATCACTATGTACTAGAAGTAGCCCCATTTAGTAGCAAATGTTATTTTATGTCGATCTTCTATTATGGTCCTTATCTGGTGATAACTAGAAAATCCATCTGTAAATGAGTACATCTCTTGACCTCTTACTACTTTGAGTACTTCATCTGTGAATGGTATCAGAAATGGATCATGCATACAAAAATCATTCATTTTTCTCATATCGACACAAATTCTAACTTCACATGTTTTCTTGTCTTGGATTGCCATAGGATTGATCCATTCCGATTCTTCAATTGGCTCAATTATTCCAGCATTGAACATCGTATCTAGCTTAGCTTTAACCTTGTCCTTGTATCACAGATTCAAGTGATATGACCTATTCCTTTCTAGTTTCACATCTGGCTTTAACAAAATATTCATCTCTCCCAAATCACCCAGGATCCCTTTCATTTCAGAGAATTTGGTTGGATACAGATCTTGAAATTCATGTAGCAAATCCATGATCGTGGCCATAGTCTCTTCATCCCAATAATCCCCAAAATTTTCAAATTTGGGGTTTTCCTCTAGCCCAATGCTAACTTTTCTAATATTTAGCGGCCGGTTCATGAGTCAGTCAATATATCTGGCATTGCAAAATCCCTACTCCCTTCTATTTCTGAAATGTTAGTATTATGTAGCTCATCATCGTCCTCAAGTCCACCATACACATTATAACATTCCAGAATCGACTGCATGTGGCAATGCGCATGTGGGTCCAATGGATATGAAAATGGCACTATATTCAACACCACATCATGGATGAGTTGAAGTTCATTATGGACATCCAGATTGGTATCTGAGAAATGAAAAAGTATGAGAAAAGAAAACTGCCAGCTCCTCCCAAGTGGTTATTTCTCCGCGCAACTCCGTCGATACATACCACGACCTCAGTATTTCATCCAAGGTGTGAATGAAGGCATGGACCCATTCATCCTTTGGTTGTGATTTCCATAGAGTCTGACATTCCATCAAGTGACTGCTGCAGTATTTTCACCCGTTGTAACTCCTAGTGTGATATATTTCTGCATCGCTAAAGTGCACTGTCATCAACCATTGACACTATGGTCATCCATTAATTTTCTTCTTATGAATCACCCACCAACGTGCTATATTAGTCTTTAGTGCTTCCTCCAGCACCAACAATCGCTGAGGTTTTGATACCTTCTCATCAAACTCCATTAAGAATGCGGACAACTCAGGAAGCCCCTCATAGATTTGTAATTCGAAAGTCTCAGTCGTGACATGGCACAATGACTACGTGATCAAACCACACTTCCTGAATGACACCTTGTTGATGATATTTTTCCAGTTTGCTAACACATCATCAGAACCAGAAGAAACAAAACTAGTGTTTCACCAACCAAGTTCTCCATCAGCACTTGGGTGGATGTAGTCCTTTGAAATGTTGTAAGCATGATCTCATCCCTAACAACTTCATCTTTCATTGGTTTAATATATCTCTGCCCTTCATTTGGATCCATAGGAGCGATGACTATGTTGTATTTATTCTCAAATGTCATCATTAGCTTCTTAAAATTAATTATTGCCATACTATCGTTGGGCTATCTGATCCCCAGCAATGTGAGATAGGAACCTCCACCATCAAAAACTTCAATCACATCAAAGTCATCATAGGTCTTCATGCCTTCAACATCCACGACCAGGTTTGACACACATCCTATCGGTTATACTTTATCCTGATTAGCCAATTCCAGCTACATAGGGGACCAACGCAACGTAGGCCTCCCCATTTTATGCCATGTCTTCTTTGTTAGGATATTCACATATGAGCCTAGATACAGAATGATTGAATATAATTCATAGTCCCCAATCTGAATGTTCATGCACATCTCTTTGACCATATTTTTCTTATGCAAAGAGTTCATTGCAGAGTCCTTCTACTCCTTACTCAGTAGCTCCAACATGTTCTCAGTATCGAAAAGAGCATCGGGATCTCTTTCCAGCAACAAGCAACTCTCAATTTTTTTTTGTAAGGTACCATGCTGTCACGATGGTCCTGCCTCCAACAAATAATCAAAAGAAGAGGGCATTTCATAAATAGGTGACTTACTTGGATTTATTCTGATCACATCCTGGGCTTCGAATAATGTATCTCACTCGACAGGGATGTCAAATGGTACCTTCTTCTTTCCATCCAGTCGAACCTATGACTGGGGCCTATCCTCCCCAATCGTTGCATCACCTCACGTGACAATAGCAACATCGACATCCTTTATTCTGGGCTCTACTGAGATCGTCGCAACTGTTGATCCTTGATTCTAGTTCGCCTGCAGATTGTGGTTCATTAGTGGATTCTGGTTCAATGGTGGGTTCATGGGTTTATTCATAGTCTAATTCTAAAGTGGAATTTGATTCTAAGCCTGGTTGTGCAACTGATTATGGTTCTATAGCTGAATTTGATTCTGCAACTGGTTCTAATTCTAAAACTGAGGAACATTTCTTACCTACCATCTTATTATTAATTGCATACATTTCTCGATAGTGTTGTTAGAATAATCAAACCCATAGTATTACCCACTTAGACATTAATTCATTTATTTTTGTCTTATTTGCCTAGTTCATGAGTCCCACCATGTTCAAGTTGCTAATTGCCTATCCATAGAGGTCAAACTTGCCATCTTTGACTCATGTAGTGCTTGGGAAAGCCTTAGGAATCAAATCTTCTTTATTCATGGCCTCCTAGGCGCCCTTCTACTTTTTCTGCTTTATTGCCTGTTTTTTAAGTGTTTTAAGGCACATAGGAAAGCAAGACTAGGTGAGGTGAACTTGTTTGTTGCCCCTTTCATCCTCCACTCTTTCCTCCATGCAAAAGCATGTATGAGCTGCCATTCCACCACTCATTAGCTTTCCCATGCGCCCTTGCCAATTCGTGAGCCTCATGATAGATTTGGGATCAGCTTTTTACACCTATGGGGGATTTGCCTATTTTGGGTAAGCTTGCTTTATGCTAGTTTTGGATGCCTCCTTATGCATTTGATATCTTGATGTATTCTATATATTCAGCAACCTATTTTATTAGAAGGTTGGCTATTGTACACTCAGTTAATATAATTTTGTGTTACAGCTCCATATTCAGTCTCCATTGTTAGCAATTTTGCATGATCAATTGATAATTGTTGTGGGTAAAATTAATCTATTGCTGGATGAATTTCTACATGGTATCAGAGCCATTGTAGGTTGTTACTCTCCTTCAAAAATTGTTTTGCAGGTTCGACATCAAGACTGGGAGCCTTCTATTGACAGCCGGGACAGATTTTCTAGAGCTATGGATCAATCACAGAAAACTATCTTGACTCCTTTCAATTTTAAGGAATGGAAAGCAGAGATGGAGATATTGTTGAGAGAGAAAGGCCTCTATAGGGTGACTATGGCAATAGAAGCAGAGCCCAATGCTACTGCAGAGAAGATCAAATGGCACAATCGAAGAGATGAGGCCTATGGCCTCCTATGTCTCAGTATTTCCCGAGACCTCCTTTTCCATCTCGATATATTAACTTCACCGGATCAAGTATGGGAGAATCTCTCTGATATTTTTGGAAAGATAGATGAGATGAGGGGACATCAGATCGAAAATGAGCTGATTTCTCTGAGTCCCAGTAGCTTTGAATCCTTGCAGCTATATTTCTCCAAGTTCAAAGCACTAGTTTTGCAGCTGAAGCAGTGTGGTATTGAAAAGAAATATGATCAGCTTGTATTGGCCATCCTCTCGAAGCTAGGACCTGACTACTCAGTCTTTGTTTCGACCTTCTATGCCACAAAACTCACAACTTGAACCTGAAAGATGCCTATCCTTACAGATTTCATGTAATCTCTCACACAAGAACAAGACAAGCTGGTGATGATGGGCACCATCAAACCATCCAAAGATCAAGCTTTGATTGCTAGATATTCGAAGGTGGATTCAAAAAGCAAAAAGAAAGCTAAAAAGCCACCTGAGCAAAGAAGAGACAAGAAGCAGTCTCCAGAGGATCAACAAGGTCCGAAG
>LPNX010030511.1:0-11978 GCA_001517045.1 Pseudotsuga menziesii | reverse complement strand
TATAAATACACTAGGGGTGGCAATACCTCTCTAGGGGGTTTCCATTTTTAACTAGGGGCCTCTAACCCAAATAAATCACATCATTCACCATTTGATCAGCTAAACCATTGTTGGATCTTTGAACATGAAAAACCTTGGCATCTTCCAAAGTGCCAAGGTTCACAAAGAGTCTTTGAGATTATAGAGAGGAGGAGACCACGTGAGGCACTACGCTCTGCACGGTACTTTGATTGCCCAACGGCCGTGGCACTTTGTAGGGCTGAATGCATAAAAGAATCGCTGCAGTTTGGCAACGAAATTATCTTTCAAACCCTATCCCATACCTGTAACGTCCGGCATCTTCTTCCATCTTTGAACCTTTGTTCAGGATCAGAATTTAACTATAATGTCGCTGAAGAGCTGTGCCGATGCTTATGCAAAGAGCCGTAAGGCAGGCGGTTCTCCGGCGAGGGCAGGGAGCGGCAGTGGCAGGCGCATGTGGCAGAAAGAAATCAATGGAAGGGCAAAGAATAGCAGTCCCGGTGTTTTGGCTGGCAGCGAGGTTAAATTCCGGTTACTGGCGTCGAATGAGCTAGGGTCTGTCATATTTGGATGCACAAACGACACTATGAATGAGTGCCTATCTAAGAACCTTTTCGGATTTCCCAGCCGCCATATGGTCTATGTGCAAAACATTCAAAAGGGGATGCCCCTATTTCTGTTCAACTATACAGACCGGAAGTTTTTTTTTTTTTACTAAAACGGTTATAGGACTATTTTATTTATCAGCTGGCTAATAGCTACCAGTAGCTTTACATTCAGTGACGCTGGTCCAATATAAGCATAATTTCTAGAGATACGGGCGAAAATATATAATTGCACCCATTACAAAAGATTTGGAATGTGCGTTACAGACATAAGATTCGTAATAGCATAAACATATAAGAGCAACAAGAAAAACAGAGAATAAACTGAACAGAGAGGATGGAATTCTGTTTTTGGAGTCTTTCCATTCTCCTTGAGCATTTCTTCAACCTTTTTTTCCAGCTCTGTCAGCCGATTTCCAAGTCCACCTATAGCATTTGCCAAATCCTTCAAGCTTGACAACTTATCGTCGAAAATTTCCTCTCTCAGCTCTTTGAATTCCTGATTCATGGACTCCCATCGACTGGTTCCAATTTTTTGCAGCCTGGTCTGCTTGTTCTCCATCTTATGGACTGCAGACTTTAGTGCGTTCAGGTCGGCCTGAATTTGAGAGAGACGAGCTTCTACAGTGGAGGACGAGCTTGCTGCCATGGCTAGGCTCGATCTGCTTCCCTCCAGTTCCCCTGTGCGTGGTCTGAGATTTGCTCAGCGAGTCCTTCAGTGATTTACAGAGCTAGTTGATGAAAGCATTGGGAGAATGCTTCCTGATATAGGCACGATTTTTTGTTTTCATAGGATTTTTGAAATGATTCTCATCTATAACCTGATATTTCCCTTGCTGGAAAGGAGATTTACCTTGCTGGAAGAGAGCCTCACTGGAGGACGTCGATTGGAGACAACTCCTGAAGGAAGCAGGCTCGGTACTTGGAGATCCAGGATCATGAGACGAGCTCTGATCAATGTTTGTCTTATTCCTGTACGTTAAGATCCTCGATTTCCTAAGCCTGCACGCCTGCGATGGGGAATCTTTGCATTTTGAAAACGTTTTCCTTATTGCCTGTCCTGGAAAAATCTAAAGAAACCACTCCAAAGGAACTATGGGATGGGCACGTAATTATTGATTCCATTAATACAAAGGTCTCCCTTGCTCAAGGCGACTCCCATATTAGCTTCATGATCTGCGTTTTGGTTGAGATTGCGGAGGACATGGTAGAACTTGACCTCCTCGAAAGCGTTCATCTGAGATATGAATTTCCTGTAGTAGTGAGCCAGCTCCATGTTATTGGGGGCCTTCTTCAGATTGAGAGCCTGAATGATAATTCGGGAATCACCAATGATAATCAGATTCTTGATGGAGAGCCTTCTAGCCTGACTTAGGCCCTACCAAATGGCGAGGATTTCAGCAATATTGGTAGTTTTTTTTCCCAACCCCTAGGAGAAGTTGAGGATAATTTTCCCGGAGTAGTCTATCAGAACTCCTCCACTTCCCGTAGGCCCGGGATTCCCTTTCGAGGCCCCATCCACCTGCAGAATGTGCTCATTCATAGAGGATCTCCATTTTATAAACTCTTGCTCTTCTAACCTGATTTCCCATGGAGTCTGATGCTTTGTAGAGAGCTTGATTCTGGAGAGAAGAGAGGGGTCTAGCTCATGGAACCAGCTGTGCTCCTTGTTGTCTGGGGTGGTTTCATTAGAAATTCTTGGATGTGAGGCAACCATCTCCCCAATCAAGTCGTTTACTTTGGATGCAGCTTGGGCCGACGTACCTGCTTTATCCCTAAAAATTGTGTTGTTTCGTTCCAGCCACACTTTCCAGCAGAGGATTTTTGGAAGCCACATCCAGCACATATTTAACAACTTCAATTTAGAGAGGGAAAAGGGGGATAAGTCGGGCCAGAAGGAAAACAAGGAGTTGATGGAAGGGGGGAGAGACATGTTCAGCTGAGCAAGAAGAATATTCCAGAGTTCAATAGCAAAGGGACACTGCAGAAACAGATGGGTCGATTTTTCCTCATGGCTGGCACAAAGAGGGCATCTAGAGGGCCCTTCCCAACCTCTTTTAAGGAGATTGTCCCAGGTTAAAATACTATCATGCAGGAGGGACCAACAAAACATATCTATTTTGGGCAGAGAGGGATGGAGCCAAAGGTTCTTCCAGACCGAGGGATCCGGGGCAGCCCAAGGGATGGCTTTTAGGGCTGCATATCCAGCAGCAGCGGAGTACAGCCCAGAGGAGGAGCCCCATCCTCTTTTGTCCTTCAGCTTAGAAGAAATGGGGGAGAGTCCTTGAAGGGAATCTAAGAGGGAGCGTGCTTCCTTTTCAAGAGCTTGCGGGACATCCCCCAGGTCCCAGATTGTCCAAGAGTTATCTGGGCCCCAACTTGAAAGATCCCAAAGGGTAAGTTTGCTATTCAAGTGCAGCCAATTTTTAATGTTCTCCATTCCCTCCAAGGCTTTTAAAGGAGACTGCCCAAGAATTGAATCTTCCCAGAACTTGATTTTAAAGCCATTTCCCGGTATCCACGTGAGGTTGGAAGAGAACATATTCAGAGACTTAAGGCAGAGAGTGAGGATAGGAGAGCCTTTCCTGGTCCTTGGGGGGCGGTCCAGGCACCTTTCTTTATGCCCTCTGAAGTACTTTGTTCTTAGAGCTTTGGATCTCCAGGTGGTTTTCCCCCTTATCATTTTCCAAAGAATCTTTCCTCCCATGGCTAGGTTTTGAGTGGCCACATCTATGATTTGCAGCCCTCCTTCCCATTTTGGAGCTTTGATTTTGTTCCAGCTTACTAAATGAATTTTTCTTCCTCCATTCCTACCCCCTTCCCAAAGGAATTTTCTCATAAGCTTGTCCATCTCTTGCACAATTCCTTTCGGGGCTAAAATGATCGAGGCTTGGTAGACTGGAAGGGAGGTTAGGACAGAGTTGATAAGAACAATTTTACCTGCTTTGTTCAACCAGGAAGCCCCCCAAGACATTATTTTGCTCTTGAGTTTGTCCAACAGGGGCATCCAAAGGCTCTTTCCGGGGGCATCTTTCACTAGAGGGATTTCGAGGTACTTTAAGGAGTCCCACCTGGATGTTCCTTCCATTTCCAGCGTCCTAGAGATCTCTGTCATCTCAATGGGAGGGAAGTTCCAGCTATAGATTTTGCTTTTCCTCAGACTGATTTCGCTAACTGAGACCTCTATGTAGGCATCCAGCTCTTTCTTGAAGGATCTGGCCGTGGCTAGATTAGCCTGACCCAAGAGCAGGGTATCGTCAGCAAATTGGGCATGGTTCATTCTCTTCACTCTGGGGGAGATTGAGAGCCCCATTAGAGAATGCTGCTGGACTCTCTTGTCCAGCTGAAAGCTGAGGACCGAAGCTTGAATGACATAGAGCAGGGGGGACAGGGGGTAGCCCTGCCTAAGACCCCTCGAGGCTTGGAAGAAATTTTCCGGTCTCTTGTTCACCAAGGGGGCGATCCAGGGTCCTGAGATGCAGGCTTTGATCCAATTGACGAGCTGGGGATGGAAACCCAGTTTGTGCATTACAGCAAACAGAAAGTTTAGCCGAACTCTATCAAATGCATTGGAAAGGTCTAGTTTGACTATCATACCTTTCTCTTTCCGTTGGGAGCTTGAATGCAGTGCCTCTTGGACCAGGATGATGTTATCCTAAATTTGTCTTCCCTGGATGAAGCCCCCCTGGTTCTCTGGGATGATCCTTGGGAGAATTTTTTTTATTCGGTTTGCCATAACTTTAGTGATGATTTTATACCCCGTGTTGCAGAGCGAGATAGGGCAGAATTTGGAAAAGTTTTGGGCACCTTTTTCTTTCGGAATTAATGCCAGAAATGAGGAGTTTGTGCTCCCTCAAATTTTGCTGCAATTCTGGGATTTCCTAACCATTTTGACCAGATCCTTCTGGATGATTTCCCAACAGGCTGTGTAGAATCTAGCCGTGAACCCATCAGTGCCTGGAGCTTTATCAAGATTCATTCCGTGGAGAGCTTTTCTTATCTCCTCAGTCGTGATAGGGGCAGTCATTTTGCTGTTGTCTTCCTCATTAATTAGCGTGGGGATCTCAGTCAGAGGGTATCGATCCAGACTGGGAAGCGTATCCATTTCTTCTGTGAACAAATATTTGTAGAAGGAGTGGGCTGCGAGCTTGATCTCTTCATAGTTGCTGATATTTTTGTCTTGTAAGTGGATTTCTCTAATGGTGTTATGGTTCTTTCGAGCTTCTGCCTGCTTATGAAAGAAAGAAGTATTTTTATCACCATCTTTGAGCCAAAGACAACGTGCCTTTATTCGCCAGTACTGCTCTTATCGTCTCAACGCGTTATGGAGGGCCTTTTGGAGGTCGATCTCAATAGTGAGCATTTCCTGGGTGATCGTGGCATCCTCCATGAGCAGCTAGTGGCTGCCAAGCTCACGTTGGGCTTGCATTCTTTCAGAGATAGGGGAGGGCTGGATCTTCGCCCAGTTTTTCAGGGCAGCTTTAAGCCTTCTCAACTTTTGTTCCCATATGAAGAAAGGAAACCCAGAGACTGCTTTTTTCCAAGTTTCCGAGACCAGTTCATAGAAACCTTCCATGGAGACCCAGAGGGGGCTGAAGCGGAAGGGGATGGGTCCCAATTTTTCTCCAGAGGTCAAAGAAAGGGAGATAGGCTTGTGATCAGAGGTGCAGGCCTGGAGGATTTCAGAGTTTGCAAAGATACCCAGAGTTAGAAAGGAAGAGTGAACAAGGAAACGATCCAGGCGTGCAGCAATATGTCCTGGTCCCACTCTTTTATTTGTCCAGGCGTATTTACCATTGTTGGGTTTGATGTCCTCCAGATCCCAGTCCGATATGATATCTTCAACCCATTCCCGTGCCGGGTCGCAAACTGGAGAGCCTCCTTTCTTTTCCGAGAGGGCGAGAGTGACATTCATATCGCCAACGAGCACAAGATTGTCATGCCGGTTTGCTATCAGGAACAAGTTCAGCGAGTCCCAACACTCTCTTTTTTCTGACAGGAGAATCGGAGCATAGATGTTGAAAACACTGATCTGGTGCCCCGTGTCTCGGTGTTGCAATTTCGTGAATAGCCAATGGGTGGTGCTATAGTCCTCTAGCAGATCTAGCATGGAGGAGTTCCAGAAGGTGGCTATCCCTCCTGAGGCTCCCCTGCAGCTGACTGCTCTTCCTTCTCCTTTTTTCCAAAACTTTTTGCTAGCCTGGATGGTCTCAGGCTCCTCCATTTTCGTCTCCTGGATCAGAAGGATCTCCAGGGAATTCATTCTAACTAGATATTTGATTGCTTCTTCTTTAGTCTTGCTTCCCATCCCTCGTCAATTCCAGGAGACGAACTGCATTAAGGTCCGGAGGAGGGAGGGGTGGCTCCTTTCAAAGCCTTGCCTTTCTTTGAGGATCTAGTTTCTATCATATCAGGGATGTTTTGCTGGACTCCTGCTGTTACATCGCTGTATGATTTCTCCTCCCTTTTTTTTCGTTCTGGTTTCCTTCCTCTTGGAGTCTTTTCAGGCGTTTCAACCGAGCTGCTTGTCTCTGTGGCCCCCTCGTCGGATTCAGCTCCAGTTTCAGAGCCTACAGTGGTATTGTCATCATCCAATTTCAAAGCTTCTTTTGCTGGGGGGACATTCTTGTTCTTGGCTGGATTTTTTGAAGGGGACGAAGAGTGGGAAGCTAGCTCTATGAATTCTTTCTCCGGTTCCTTTGCTGGCGCTGCGTCCTGGTTCAAGGGCTCCTTCGATGGGTTCGAGTTAGCCTGAGGCTGATCCTTCATTTGTTCAGGTCTTGGCTCTTTGGCTTTAGGGGCTGGTTTGTTTCTCTTGACCTTTTGCCATCCTTCATTTTCTTCCTTGTCTAGAGATTGATTTTTTGGGCAGTTCCTCTGAAAATGCCCGTGCTCTTGACAAAGTCTACATTTAAATGGGAGGTGTTCATAGTCTACTTTCTGATAGTGAGACCAAGAGCCCACCTTTAGCTTCACTGCCTCCGGGAGCCCTGCCTCGAGGTCCACTTCGACACAAATCCTGGCACAGTTGTAGCTGGTCTTGTTGTCTGCCTTATCAACGAACTTTCCTATTCCATTTCCGATCATTTGCAGCGCTTCATAGTTCCAGCAGTGGACCGGCAAATTGGGAAGCCTGACCCAGACCATCACCTCCTTAGGCAGGTCCACCGTGGGATCGAATTCTGGAGTCCAGCGGTTCAGGTACAGCCCTTGGGTACCCATAAAATAAGGTCCGTTTCTGAAGATGAGGTCCTTATCCTCCTTGTTTATGAATTCGAAAAGAAAATAGCCACTGCTCAGGGGGTAGCAGGTGACTCCTTGCTTGAGATACGGCTTCCAATTTCTTTGAATCCAGTCATCGGTGGTCTTTGCTGAAGGGAAGAGCCCCATAAATTGGCCAATTAGACCTCTCTCAGACAGGGCAAGAGCAATCTTAACCGAAGTCGTCTCTAGCAAGGTGATTTCAGCGATGTCTGCAAGTTTTTTGATGAATTTCGGGACCGAAAGAGGAGCTTTCCTCTTCCCACCGCTGGCGACCAACCTCCTGAACGCATCCATCTCAGCAATAAGGGGGGGAGGAGGGGGATCCTCGCCCCCAGGGGCGACCATAGCTGCGTCGGAAACCCTCGAACTCCAAGCACTCGCGCTCGCTCAGCCTCAAACGCCCAAAACCCTAGCATCCACTATACAGACCGGAAGTTACATGGTATTTTTGAAGCAATTAGTGATGGTAAGAAGAATATATATACAAGTGCAATGGCTTCACATGGGCAAACAATGTATCCAGCACAGGTTTCTGCCTGCATCAATGAGCAATGTGAGCCACTTCGAGAAAATAATTTTAAACATGTCATAAAAGATAATTATTATGGTCAAAGCAACCACTTCAAATTCGAGCTTGATCACCAACAGACGTATAACTTGATTATGCTGTTTTGGGGGCAGTTACACCCACCTCATAAAGACAAGTTCCCTGTTCCTGGAGTTTTGAATCCTTTGTCATCCAGTAGGTCCTCTATGGGTCTGGAACAAGGTGAAAGCTTGCAAATAGATAGGCAGATGCAATCTCCTGACAATGACCAGAGATTCCATGATGAGAATGGTGGCAGACGATTGTTGTTTGATGAATCAGAACAAGAGGTGGAATTTTATTTGCCCAATGAAATTGATAACACTGGAACAGAAAGCTACGGGGAAGATCTCTGCATTTCAGACTTAGAGCTTCACTTTCCTACAGGAAGTGCCTCAAGTAGGCCAAGCAGCAGTGTCTAGCTCAAGAGTAATTTACCTTGCCTTCACAATTCTTTTATTGAAAGTAGTTAATTTCTCTGGGCCATATTTTATTATCAGTATATTGTTTATAGTATGTACAGATCTTTGTATTCTACTTTGTTAATGTAGATTGTTGTTAGGCATTAATGTTCAAAAAGTCTTTAATGAAATGAAATTGGATCTGAGCTGTAATAAAAATAATAAATGTCTACCATACAACTAGGCTATCTTTTCAAATTCTAGTGATGAGCATTGGATCTTATTTCAGGTGAAGTTTCTATTGACAATCAGGTTATGTATTACAGATTGCCCCAAAAACCTTCATTCCAGCACTGTTTGGACATGCAACTGAGGATGTATTCATCCATCCACATCATTCTGACATCATTTTCACATTATACGCGGTATTTCAATATCATTTTTTATCAAACTAATTGTCTTATGTCTTTAAAGCAAGATTAATATGCATTTAACAAAGAATTTTTCTTATATAGGTAATGATGGATGTTCCATATAGGGGGATAAGAATATTATAAAGTTTGAGGGTGATCATAACTCTGCATGTCCCTAGTTCTACTACGACTCAGTTTCTATTTTCTTCTACAATGTCCTGCATCCTCCACAATTGTCAGCTGTGGGCACTACTGCAGCTGATAAATATTTCGATGTTGGAGCTTTACAGATGGGCCATGATTTGGATGAGGTAATTTGTTCAAGTTTTCCATTCTTTCATTCTTCCCTTCCACTCATTCCCAATGGAAGAGGAAAAAGAGCTGGAGAGAGCTGGAGACAGCAAATATGGGTTTCATTTAGAAGAGAATCATAAATTTATTATTTTCATCTAAACTTAAAATGGGTGATAGGAATTTTTATGACAACAATAATAACTGAAGGGGTCAGTATTGTGTATCTGAAACTTCTGCCCTTTATAATATTTATTACAGGAAATATGTCGTGTATGGAAACAGAGAAGAAACTACACTGTGTAGTCTGTGCACTCACCTATCTTCTGGATCAACTGAAACCCATCTTGCAAGGGATATTGGATGCCATCAATGCAACGAAGAATAGAGCCTCTGTGAACCATACCGCTGCAAGGGCTGACCAAAGCTTCACTCCTTATCCCTCGAAAACAGTTCCGACATTGCAATGCTCATTTTGAACATGACCCCTTGGGGGATGAGCTTAACCAACTCCATAACTGATTTTCTATTGGGAAGGGGGGGGGGGAGAAGCAGACCATACTCTTTCCAGCAACATGCAACTATATCCCACAAATCTTCCCAAAAGAAATGCCGTTCTCACTCAAGCAGTCAGACTGGAAGTGTGGCAAGTCTGCAATACGAGTAACCCATGACCTCTAGCTCCAATTGGGTGGCAGAGTCCTTGGTGTAGTTTTGACATGGTTGATGACATCATAGCAGGTCTAGGAGTTGTCGATTTATGTGGTCCTCTATCTTTTTTAATAGAGGTTGTTTAGTAGCCAAGGCCTTGAATAATTGCTTGGAGTGCTTGTCACTAACTTTGAGCCAATGCAGTCAAGATCAAATATGGGCACCTTTTACTTTGAGAGCCTCTACAATTTGTATTGCCTGTCTAATCTTTGGAGCTCTGGCCTGCAACTTCTCATTGAATGGCTGTACTTCTGTCTTTCACCAAAGCCATTTATTTGGTCTCTGCGTTTCCTGTGTGCCTGCTAGTAGCAGTGTCTTGTTTGCCATATCCTAGAAGAAGGGGACGCTGTTTTGGCAATAGCATCATTCCACCATTTATTCTAGCTCGAATCAGTTTTGGCCTTGGGTACTCAATTTCAAATTAAGTTGATGCTGTTGAGTTATGTTGGGAATTTTAGATGAGAGACATTAAGCTTGTATGCTGTTTTGATAGGAGCTGGTAAGTTTGCTCCTACAGAATTGCAAAGACAATTGGTTGGTGATCAGACAAGACATCTAGAAAGGTTAATTCTTATGAGCCTGGTTACATCTGAATCCTGATGAAGAACCCATCACATAGTATGACAACCAAGACGAAACCAAACTTTTGTAGGTATATTCTAAAGAAGAGCAATCTTATGGTCTGAATTGAGATGTAGATTTTTTATTCATTCGAAGTCTTTGAAGGACCATATTAACGAAGAGGTTGTTTCATGGTTCATTGAAGTGCATATTGTGTTATGTTGGAATGTGTGATTGGGGGTGGGAATTGCGTCCCTTGTGTTCCCCATAGCTTGGGGTACTTTAGAGCACCAGGGAGTGCCCCCAAAACAAAATGGGGACATCGCCAAGGGCTAGTGGCATTTATGAGACTGCCAATTCATTTGAAAGACATACCTTACATCCAAGGAGGCCCAACTATCCCCTATATCATGTAACATTTTCATTTTTTTCTTTTATATTAAAAATTGACAAAGTGCAGCCAACAATGCCTTCTAAATACCTCGACCTGTAGGTGTTTAAGATATAGTTAAGCAGCTCTCAGCCATCAGAAATGCAAAATTTTAGAGGATAATAGGAATTTATGATGGAGCATATATCAACTAATGTAGAAGATTTTAGGATGAAAAATAGTTGGTCATCAATTCATAATAAATGCTTTCTTCAAAATTCTTTCCGAAAACATTATACCCTAGGTCCTCTTCATTTTTAAAATTCAGAGTGATAGAAGCCTAACTGTTGCCTAGGATTGAGGGGGAAAAGTGCAGTAGACCTTTGGGAAGCAATGAAAAGGTTATGTACTGCACCTTTGGGAAGAAACGGAAAAGTTATGTCCAGAGGTGCAAGGGATTCTAGTTAGCAGAGAGAAGTAATATATGTTTTTATTTAACTCCAGGCCAATTTTAAGGGCCATCATTGATGAAGAGGTTGTTTCATGGATCATTGAATTGCATTTTGTGTTATGTGGGAATGTGTCCTTCGGGGTGGGAATTCCGTCCCTTGTGTTACCCATATCTTGGTGTACTCAAGGGCATTGGGGAGTGTCCCTGAAACAAGATGGGGGCATCCCCAAGGCCTAGTGGAATTTAGGAGATTGTGGCAGTACATTTGAAAGACATCCCTTACATCCAAGGATGCCCAACTATCCCTTATATCATGTAACATTTTCATTTTTTCTTTTTTATTAAAAATGGACAAAGTGCAGCCAACAATGCCTTCTAAATACCTCAGCCTTTAGGTTTTTAATATATAATTAAGTGTCTCCAGGCCATCAAAAATGCAACATTTTAGAGGATATTAGGAATTTAGGATGGAGCATATGTCATCTAATATAGAAGATATTAAGATGAAAAACAGTTTGCTCATCAATTCAGAATAATTGCTTTCTTCAAGATTTTTTCCTAAAACGTTATCAAATCTTTAAAAAATTGTGAGAAAAGAGAAACAAAACTCTAGAGAGACAATGATTGATCTTTGAAAATCATATGACACCCTAGTTCCTCTTCATTTTCAAAATCAGAGTTAGAGAAGCCTAACTGTTGCCCAGGATTGAGGGGGGAAATGCAGTAGACCTTTGCGAAGCAACGAAAAGGTTATGTTTGGAGGTGCAAGGGATTCTAGTTAGCAGATAGATCATAGAAGTAATATCTGTTTTTATTTATCTCTAGGTCAATTTTAAGCTCTGATCACTTCTTTTTTAATCCACCCTGGCTTAGTAGTTTATGGACAAAGGATACCCAATTATTTTGTATACTTTGTATTGAGTCTCAGTCTCAAGGCCAGATTTGATCCAAAGAGGTACAATGGTATTTTCTTACAAGGACAAATGTGAACAATTTTGGTGTAGAGGAAAAACTATTATTTTCATTGGCCAGAGATCATGCAGGGGCTTCATTAACGCCTTGGGATTCCCTGTTTTGTCTGGGGTGTGAGGCAGGGGCTTGGGATTCTTTGCCTCTGCCCCTGCTTCTTCAACCTGCCCTTTTGACTCCCATGCATGTTTTCTGTTCTTCAGAAAATGTCTGAGGACCTTCCACTATGAAACTCTTGGTGGTTTATAGCCTGTGGCCATCAGTACCCAATTTCAAGCACGGTTTTAGTTGTGAGCCAATATTTGTTCAACCTTCATTTTCTTGGCATTAAGGTA
>LPNX010030489.1:389212-393853 GCA_001517045.1 Pseudotsuga menziesii | reverse complement strand
GCCTTCCATATGCCTTGAGATCGCTCGGATTCGACCCTTCATTATCCCATGTGAAGCTATATAAGGAACCCTTTGGTACATTGAAGAGGGGGGAAGATATAAAGAGATTGAAGCAAGGAAGCTATAGTCCATTGTTGCCAGAACTTTATGCTTGAGTCTGCATCCCTTTGTCCCTTTGGAGCACTGTTGTATTCTTCCCAAGCTTTCCCTTTGTTAGTAAGCTTGCTATCGAAGTGATGGAGGATTGAGGTGGTGGAGGCCCAAGTGGGGGATTCAGTTTCTCCGGTTCGCAGACGTGCCGTCAGAGGTTGTCACTTGTAATATCTGATTCTTATTAATAGAAATATCTTTTCCTGTCCAATAATGTGTATTTGAATGAATATTGTTTCCATTGGAATATGTCAAATGCTTTTACATTATTGATTATATATGCTAGAATAGATCTAACACCATGAAATATAGTATGCTTGTATTGTTTACTTGTTGTTGAGGACGTGCTATAACAATTCAAGCTGAAGATTGGAAAGCTCAACGGGGATCTACTTCAACCGTCCGGAATAAGGTACGAGGTTCGATCCTTTAGTGTTAGATTGTTTATTTCTATTGCATATTGGAGAAGATTGATTTCTGGAGTCTAGCTGTCTGTTGTGGTTCCCCAAGCCATAGGAATTTATGCAGAGTGCCTCATTGGATAAGCCATCTGCATTCTTGTTGTATTCTCTGTAGACATGAGCAAAATCAAGGGAAAGAAAGGATGATTCGAGATTCCTGATATTTTGACACCATCCATATTCTAGGCTATACTGAAGGCATTCTGACAAGCTACACCAGCTTGGATTGAATATGGAATGCAAGCACATTCTAAGGATGCTATAGTACTTTCATAACTCTATATTGTGAGTCAAATAACTCTCATTTCCAAATCTAAATATTTAAGTAAAAGATGAAGTTTTCCCAATAGTCATCTACAGCACATTTCAGATCTCAGCCATTATAAGATTTTCTCACTGCTATCACATTGTATGGCCACATTACTTGGGTATCTCAACGTTAATTTCCAGATCTATCAACGGGCTACTACAGGCATGTAAAAAGCACCTTCTTACTATGCTTTTGGGTGTCTGTTTATTAGCCATTTAAATCATTGTTAATGTTAGCTCCTTGCTATAATTTATGAGCATGTTATGTGAAGAATTGCCATTAAAATCTATGTTTAAGCAGTGATACATTGTTCAAACAAAAATTCAAATCAAAACATCAGTGAGGCATTATGGTAAAGCAGTTGGCACCAAAAAATACAAAATATTGAACAATAAAAACACCCACTAAACGGCCCCTAACTATCTTTATGGATACAATCCTCTATAGGAGAATGCTTATCTTTCTCTTTCAATAAGGTACCGAATGTTCCAGGGGAGGGACTACCCTGTATTAAACATATGCTACTGGCACTGGGTCTAAATAGAATGAATCTGGAACAGAGTGAAGGTAAGCTGGTCCTGCAATGGAATATGGGTCAATGTTGGAGTAAACTCGGTCAATTGGATCTGTTCCCAGACCACTGGAATTTCTTCCAATTCGAAATCCATACATAACCCATTGATTCATCATACGCAGGGGTATAGGCCGCATAAAGAGAGCAACATCAGCAGTGGAAAAGAGGCCTTGGTCTAGAGTGTCGGGAGTTGGAATTGTGGAAATAGTTTCAACTCCCTTGAACTTAATTCACTGGGAGAGAATATACTGCTAATGCATTGATACTTGGCAACAAGAAACCCAGCTTGACAAGGCTAAGCAGACTCGTTCTCTCTTTCTTCTTGGAACTATTGAAGGATCAGCCCAAAAGTGTTCTATAAAGTTTATTTTAGGTGACAGTTCCGGTTCAAATTCCAAATACATAAGCCTCTTATAGTCATATGCAGTGATGTAAATATCTCTGATATCTCCTCATTTTTTTGAGTTTTTCAGGTCCAAGTTTATGCTTACTGATGTGTTTTGATATTTTCCCCAATATATTCTAGTAGGACAGAATATATGGCAACAGAAAACCCAAATGGCAAGGCTAAGCAAACTGAAATTATTTTTCTGCTTAAATTATTGAAAGCCCAGCAGAGAAATGTTCTATGCATTCCCTTTATCAGTAACATTATTTGAAAAATTGGCTATATGCTAATATACTCATACTACCAGCTTGGTTTTGGTAGGACAGAGTAAATGGAAACATAAAACCCAGATGGAATTCTCTTTTTCTACTTGAACAATTGAAACACCAGCCCAGAAATGTTTTAGTATACATTTTGGGATTGGTAATTCCTTATGAAGGATTTGCACGTTATTGTATTTGTTTGATAATGTAATAATAGGTTTTTGATAATGTAATCTCTTTTTGGCTTCTCCGGACTTCCATCTGCGAGTTCTAAAGATTACATTGGAATATTTGTCATTGATTGGATCTAATGGATCTTAATCGAGATTTCCTGAACAATCATTATGTAGAGAGAGAGAGAGAACAGTCATGTTACTTGTCATAATGGTGTTCCAATGTTAGTAATGTATATATTTTTTACTTCTAGGTTTAACTATGAGATGTGTTGAGGTTGTACCATCGACCGAGCGTGAGTGAGATAGTATACCATCATCTTAACAAGAATGTTTAGATGATAAGAGTGTGTAGTGTACTTCAACTTTACAAGATTCATGTTGATAATTATGGGAAATTGTCAAATAATCATGGTATTGTCATTCTTAACTGAAGGTTATGAAGAAAATTGCCCTTATAGATAACATTTGTATTTACTTTGGGGCTGGTGCAAGCTAATGCTTGTTACTTATGACGCGTTCATTGCAATTGACTTCTGGAAAAACAAAAATCTGAACGTTAAAAAGCAATATTAGAGGTACCTACACAATGTTTTGGAATATGGCATAAGAATATGAAATGTGGACAATCGAATTACCTTCCGAAATATATAACTTTTATTTATGGAAACTAAGTATAAATCCCAAAAAATGAGGTTCTTCTAAGGTTGGTATGTTATTTTTTTCCCAAAAAATAATGAATATGTTTGCGTTGGTCCACTCGTTTGGTGAGGAAATGGTGGAATTTTGTGAAAAAAATTATATAGAGTTGTCTATAATAGGTGTGTCTAGTGCAGCATTATTTTTCCATATTTATTTATGTTATATTTTTTTTTCAAATTAAGGAAGTCAGTGACACCCTAAAATGACAAGGTGGAGCGTTGGTCCACCACATCTTGGTCTTAACATAGTCAATGAATGAAATTTTTTTTGTAGAATGTAGGTTTTTGTGTCTTCTTGTGCGGGTTCTTTTCCATTTTCTAAATAGGTGAGCCAATCAAAAGTTATAGCCGAAGAAAATAGCCTGCCTTTTGTGTTAGATTGATGTTAGTCCATTTAAAATTAAATAAAAAATAGAAAAAGATAATAGATTTAAATAAAAATTACATATTTAGAATCTACAGACAAAGTTACACAAGTGTGTGAATTTTCATTAGCAGTGGACAAGCGTGGCATATGCAAAATCATGCACGAAATAGGAGAAGTGGTACAAAACATGTTTTATGTCATAAGACAGTCCAAACCACTTGGTTTGGCAACCCAAACCTAAAACCAAAGCAACCAAGTCAACCACCGCGTAGGTTGGAAAAAAGGTTCCCACCAAAATTCTAAATTTAAATCACGTGTGTGTGCAGTTTAAAACACAATGTGCACGCACTAGAAGTGTGATCACGCTACATTGTGCACATGCGTTAAAGACGCGTGCACACATTTGTTAACTAAAAACTTTGTTTTGATTTTATTTTCAAGCATTTGCAATGGAATTATGATTATGAACAATGATGATGAGGAGGAGGAGGAGGATGACAATGATGATGATGAGGATGATGACTATGATGATGATGATGCTGATGGCGATGATGATGATGATGAACAATGATGATGATGATGATGATGACGATGATGATGAACAATGATGGTGATGATGATGATGAGGATAATGACAATGATGATGATGAGGATGATGAGGATGATGACTATGATGACAATGATTTAGTGATGATGATGAAGATGACGACGACGATGGTGATGATGACGATGATGATGATGACAACGATGATGAAGAAAAATGATGATGATGATGATGATAGGCTAAGTTGAAACTTTGCTTTGATTTTATTTTCAAGCATTTTCAATCGAATGATGCTGACCATGACGATGATGATGAACAATGATGATGATGTTGAGGAGGATGATGACAATGATGTTGATGAGGATGATGACTATGATGATGATGATGACAATGCTGATGAGGATGATGAGGATAGGTTTAGTTGAAACTTTGCTTTGATTTGATTTTCAAGAATTTGCAATGGAATGATGATGATGAATAATCATGATGTTGATGAGGAGGATGATGACAATGATGATGATGACGATGATGACTATGATGATGATGATGATGAGGATGATGATGATGATGATGATGACTATGATGATGATGATGAGGATGATGATGATGATGATGATGAACAATGATGGTGATGATGATGATGATGATGATGATGAGGATCACGGTGAGTATGGCCATGATGACGATGATTATGATGACGATTATTATGA
>LPNX010030489.1:359212-386712 GCA_001517045.1 Pseudotsuga menziesii | reverse complement strand
TGGAGACCTCCCTTACCCTCCACTAGCCATAGGAAAGGAGCCTAAGACCTCATAATAGAGCCCATGGGCCTAAGAAAAAAGTAGTGGTGAAGACTATATTGTAAAAATACTCGAACATGTGTGAATACGAAGTCATTGTTGAAGAACGTTAGTCATTAAATGAGATAAACATTAGTGAGTAAATTCTCTAAATGTTAGGCAGAAGCACGTGCGCGTCTAATTGTGTGTGCGCGTAAATGCGCATGCGCAGTCATATTCACAAGTACACGTGCTCAAATATGCATGCATGCACTGGTTACTAGTTTAAAAAAATAGAGATCTAGATTCCTGGGATTGCTACCAATTTTCATGGGTTTTCTATATTTGTTCACGCATTTTGTGCTCATGAACTCTGCAATTTGGCTCACACTCCATCACCACTCTTTGAACTATTGGATAGAAGTTCACTCTTGGAATCTAACAAACATGTTCAGTGGTCTTGGAAGTTAGTGGAAAGATTCAAACTACAAGTTTTCATTGCAAGAAGAGATCATTTTGAATAGGTATGGTGAATTATAAATAATTGTTTTAATTCACAATCTTTCAGATCATTTCATTTATTTATGTTTTATGATATGCCTACAAAAATATCTCTCTCATAGACAACATTTAATTTCACAAGAATAAATCCCAACTTCAAATCTAAACAAGTCTCATATTCTCCATACAAGATGAAGTATGGAATGTTAACTCATTTACATTTGCACATGAATATATTTTGATTTCACCCAATGATGGCATAAATGAAGTTATCTCTTGAGACTCTTCAATTTAAAAAAAAAACCTTTGAAGTAATCATGTGAGAGCGTCCATATTGAATACTTCACCAAGTTTTCCATATTCTCTATACAAGATGAAGTATACAATGTAGACCAATAATCATTTGCACATGAATATACTTTGATTTCCCACAAGGATGGCATAGATGAGGTTCTCTATTGAGACTCTTCAATTTGTATAAAAACCTTGGAAGAAATCATGGGAGAGGGTCCATATTGAACAGTTCAACAACTTGTCCATGCTCTCCTCTTCATGCTAGATTTATCATAACATGCCTTTGAGCTTGTCAGGGATGCCTCTACCTCAATGATTTCTCCTTTTTTCGAGGGATTTGTAACCTCCTCATTGTGTAATTAGTCAATTTGTTCTCTTAATAGTTAACTTGTAACTCAATGAGTGTAATTTATTCAATTTATTCCCAAGACATCCAAACACCAACTTGTGTCTTCCCTCACAACTAATGTGGCATATTACGTGTAATGTCATCTCGTCTAAAGGTGTTGGAAATGAAGAATATTTCACTCATCTTCTTTTGACTTCCAATAATTTTTGAACACAAAGGAAGTCATATTCCTATAGCTATAATACCTGCAAAATTGGCTCTCTTTACTTGACTCAAATACAATATAGAAATGAAACTTTGGTTCAAACATAAAGAGAAACCTTTAATCAACGTTTATGTATCAATGCCAATAATTACCATACTAACATATCTTTAATTTAGTTAATTATGTTGGAACGCATCATGTTTCATGTAAAATGGAACTAATACCTTATTTGTTGCTTCTTATGCAGGGGTAGACCTCATAGTTTTGATAAAGAAACTTTTGGATATAAGAAACTCACGTAACAAAGCAAGAAAAACTAGGAGGAATATGCCCATTGAAAAGGAAAATGAGGTAAGAGAAAAGGCTAGGTTGGCAATGGGGAGAGTGAGACATTGTCCAGACATTTCCACTGATACTACAATCGATCCTAACATATTTGATGAAATAACAACCTTTACTTCAGAACCACGGGTGAAGCGGTTGCGTCCAACAGACCCAACTCAAGTTCCAACATCGACACAGTCTCCAACCAACAATCCATCAATGAGCCATGTTGAAGCTCTTAAAGACATAGGTGAATTAAGAGACTTTGAGTATGAAGCGTTGGACCTAGGAGCAATGATTAATTTGCAATATCTTCAAGAAGACCACAACCATGTCGAGCACACTCCCAATATGGATTGACATGTGAATGAAGCACCACAATAAAGAAGCCTTGGGATCCATATCTCATGTCCATCTTCACTACCTTGACTGTCTACTACAAGAAAAAGGACTCCTAGATGTATCCATGTGGATGAAATTTGTCTATCAGGCCTTGAAGGTAAGTTTCCCAAACACACTATCGATTGGCAATGTAGCAAATTAATGAAGGAATATTTTGAACCCAAAGGCGATGTAGGTAAATGTCAGTTATTACTATGTTTGTTAAAGTCAAATTTTTTAGTTGTTGTTAGGAGAATTCTGCGCATAAATATGGTTAGAAGTTCAGAGTCTAACAATCATATTGTTAGAAATCTCCAATCTACTTTTAATGCGATTGGGAAGATGTCCCATACTAAACATCTTTGTGTGGCTCATCGTGTGTTATCAGAATCAGTTGTAAGCAAGTCCACACGGCAATGTCTCCTCCTTTCACACACTTCTCAGATACTTAAATTAAATAGAAAAACAATTTTGAAGTACTATGTTATAAGAGAAAATCTGTAGACTCCGGGTGGAAAAAATTGTTGGGCTTTTGTCAGAAGGTTTCCTCGTCGAGATATGAAGCTAATTGATGCTGTTAAGGACTTAGTACAAAAGTTCTGGCATGATCATACCAGACCTTCATCTAAACAAAGAGATGTGCTAAAGCTGAGAAAAGGTTCTACTGAATGTGAACCCCACGTCAAACACTTCCTTGACACAACACAGACGTAACTCTATGAGAGATTCAGGAATGATCACACAAAATTGAACTTGGGCCAAAGGTCCTTTGAGAAATGTAAACCATGGTACGTTTGTATATGCATTGATTGAAACACATGCTATTGTAGATACCATGTAGAATATGAATATTTTTATGACACGTATAAACATATATTTTGTGATTTGCATACTAACCTTGATCAAGGCTGCAATGAATCCGTAATACCATTGAATGCATTGAGAGATTTTATCGTCAACATCATGTGTCCAAGGCATGAAGGAAAAAAATACTATGGAAAATCATGTCTATATGGGAATTGATATAGGTGCAGTGGGTTTTCTCTTTTGAACCATTGCATTCATGGAAGCGATGAGCATCAATTTGGCAATATGAGCATGGAGATGCAGAGCTTCAAGTACGTAACCTATCAACCAAATAATGTGAAGGAAAGTAAAAATATTGCATTGGTGAAGTCACAGGTGCAAATGATTATTGCGTGTTTTTCCTATTACATGTTCAGTTTCCACATATGCATTCTTTAAAGGTCACATACTAATATGACCCTTGTTTTCATGGAAACAGGTACAGGTATGTACAATAAAACTGAGCAGTATGTTCAACATGTGCATGTAGCGCGATGGCAGGATGAGCAGTACATAAAATGCAGGGACAACTTTCCCATTGGGACCATATTGTCAATTGTGGATTTTGCAGAAAAATACACCCTTTAGCCACAAAATGAAATTCAGATTCAATACTACCATTCCGACCAAGTCAGCATCATGGTACATATTATGTATAGGCATGGCCCTCAAATCAACATTAACAACAGGATAATACAGAAGGAGACAAAATTTCACATAAGTGATGATAGATGCCATGATCTGCATTATGTGCAACATTGTTTTCAAATTTTATATGATCATCTAAAGGAGGGAGATATACAGGTGGATCAGCATTGGATATGGTCAGATGGTTGTGCGGGCCACTTCAAAAATGCCCGAGTCTTCCAATGGATGAGTATGTTACATAACACTTATAATGTGCCGCATATATGTAACTACTTTGAGACTGGGAATGGAAAAGGCGAGCATGACAGGGCTGGTGCATGCATCAAGACCACACTACGAAGGGAGGAGATGAGGTTTACCAGAAACCCCCATATCAAAGATGCAAAATCCATAGTTCAATGGTGCTTTGCAACAATGTTAGACTGAACTAAAGTGCAACATACATCAACAGGGGTGGGAAGGCTAGTGAGGAATTTTTGGCATGTGGTTGACATAGATCGATCACATTCCTATAGTTGTGGCACAATAAAAGAAACACATGGATTTCATTCAGTTTGAAGCTCAAACAACCCCCTATTTGAAATATGGACATGGAAACTTGCTTGCTTTTGTAGCCCTTTTAGCAGTGGTGAATGGGATGAATGTGAATGGATGGATTGGGTTGATGATTGGGATCATGTGTCACTTGCATTAGACCAATGTGTAGTCATTGAAACAACCCACTTAGAGGAGGGTCAGTCAGTGATTTTGATAGACTACGACCATATCTCATATCTTGTACAACCGAGACACATATATGTAGTTGTTTCCCCGAAAGACAATGAATGGGGCACGGATTATTGGTTGGAACGATGCATTCGAGGTAAGCAAATCCTAAACAGGTCATTGATTGATGATGAAGGAAATGAATTTCCTATTGGCTCGATGGTGGTTGAGGGTGAATATGGGAAATCAAGAAGAACTAGTGGGCATGTATTCATGGATTACATACCAGGTTCTATGGTCTATCACTTCACAAACTTAATTGTTGGCAAGAACATCCATCTACAAACAATGTCAACCAAGAACTCAACCAAGGTACGTTACTTCTTGCCTCATTCATAGCACGAGATATTGATGGAGGTAATTAGCAATAGAGAGGATCAAGATGTCTAAATTGAATGATATTGGGTAATTGCATTTACACTCCAATTGGGTGAAACCCTAGTTTTCAAAATATGGCCTGGAGGCATGCCCGAGTCATGTAGATTTGGGTGGGAGGCCACCCTAGCCATAATCCTGTTCCATGATCCCAATGAAATCGACGGTTCGTCCATCGGATCCCCGGTCAACATTCTATGGGGAGTGGTGCAAGAGGCTTAAGCATGTGAGTAATAAAAATGTTTGTGAAAAGTGAGATATTATTGCATCTAACTCAAACATGCTTATTTTTTCAGTCTTCCATTAGGATTGTATTGCATCTTTTCAAGTTTAAAGTTTTTCCAAAATTGGAGGGAGGAAATATTGTTAGGAAACTAACATCATGTCCTTCACAGGTTTGCTAACTCCACACTTTATATTGTTCTCTACATGTCTTTCCTGGTAAACCAAAATATTTGCAAATTTCTCTACAATTTTTGTTGCATCGGGCTACTAATCAAAAAATAATTGCTCTAATATTGTAAAATGGTATTTGGCTTTTGCATTATGCTTTCATCTCTAAATTTTACTTGCTATTCTAGTAAGGTTTTATCTCTATTTGAGTCAATAATTATAATTGAATGTGAAAGAAAAAGGTATAACACAGATAAAGGTCAAAGAGTTGTTCATGTTTAAGAGATACAGTTTCTATCATATACCATAGCTAAATGCACCCATCTTAAGTCATCTAGGACAACTCAGATTATGTCTTTCGAAGTAACATTTCTTCTATCTTTTTTTGGAGAAATATAGTTCCTTGCTTTCTTGCATATTAAGTGTTCCAATTGGGACATAGTTGGAGGTAGAGATATGAGATAGTATACTTCCTTCCACATTGATGGAAAGCAAATCACATTCAAGAGATATCAGAGTTGGACTTGCTCACTATGGAGTATGACACCTAAGTAGTATGACAATTTTTTGTTCCTTATGTCACGTATAATCATCATGCCCAATATTTGTTGTGTTGGACCCAAAGCCTTCATTGAAAATTGAATTCCCAAGTCCTTCTTCAACCTTTTAATAATGCTCTTACCATTCCCAACAATTAGCTTGTCGTCCCGGATCGAGAGTGACCAAGTGTCCCTGAACGACATTTTCATGTGAATTCCAACTCGACATAACTCGGCAACCGGAGGTTGGATCGATGAGCCATCGACTCCGTTGGTCTCCTGGCATTCCATTACCTATAGTGGGCCCTCTCCACTATGTTTTCATGTCCTAGTGACTTCAATGTGCATTAGTTTCATAAACTAGGTATTTTCTCAGTTTCCTTCAATGCAACTCTTGCAATGGTAGGTTAACTCTGGAAAACCCTCCATCGTGCCAGTCTGGGTGTTGTTCCCATATCGAAATTGGCCATACACGCCTGTCGGAGCTAACGGCATGAAATATTTACACTCCATTTGTTTTTTCACTCTCGGACTGAGAATGACCAAGTGTCCCTGAACGACATTTTCATGCGACTTCCAACTTTACATAACTCAGCAACCGGCGGTTGGATCGACAACCCATCGACTCCATTGGTCTCCTGGCATGCCATTACCTCTAGTGGGACCTCTCCACTGCATTTTCATGGCCCAGTGACTTCAATGTGCATCGGTTTTGTAAACTGGGGTTTTTCTTAGTTTCCTTCAATGCAACTCTTGCATCGGTGGGTCAACTCAAGAAAACCCTCCATCGTGCTAGTATTGGTGCTGTTCCCATATTGAAATTGGCCATACACACCTGTTGGAACCAATGACATGCAATCTTGATGTTCCATTTTGGATTTTCACTCCCGGACTGAGAGTGACCAAGTGTCCCTGAACGACATTTTCATGCAACTTCCAACTCGACATAACTTGGAAATCGGAGGTTGGATCGATGAGTCGTCAACTCTGTTGGTATCCTAGAATTCCATTACCTCTAGTGGGCCCTCTCCACTGTGTTTTCATGGCCCAGTGGCTTCAGTGTGCATCAGTTTCGTAAACTAGGTTTTTGCTCAGTTTCCTTCATTGCAACTCTCGCATTGGTGGGTCAACTCTGCAAAACCCTCCATCGTTCCAGTCTTGGTGGTATTCCCATATTGAAATTATCAATACACACCTATCATAGCCAACATCATGCAATCTTGCTACTCCGTTTATTTTTTCGCTCCCAGACCGAGAGTGACCAAGTGTCCCTAAACGAAATTTTCATGCAACTTCCAAATCGACATAACTTGGCAATCAAAGGTCGGATCGATGAGTTTTCAACTCTGTTGGTCTCTTGGAATGCCATTACCTCTAGTGGGCCCTCTCCATCACGTTTGCATGGCCTAGTGACTTCATTGTGCATCAGTTTCGTAAAATAGGTTTTTTCTCAGTAGATTTATTGATGTTGTAATTTGTTGTAATAAGAGGTTCTGGATATGTTATATGCTTGGAAAGAGTGCCCTAAGGAATGTATCTTCATGGTGTTCGCATACACTTGGACTAGGGATTATTTTGTTGGGTTTCCTTGTGATATTAGGATGAATATATGTGCAATATTGGACCATAGTGACCACCTTCACACACATGTTGAGGAGAAGAAAATGAGCATAGTAACCACCTTGGAACACATATTGAGGATAAGCATTGGAGCATTGCAACCACCTCTGACACATATGTCGAGGAGCATTGAGAACAAGAAGATGTGGCGCACAACTAGAGGAGGAATGCATTACATGAGGAAACTTGGATATGCATGAGGACACTAGGGTTTATATATGTAAGTAAACCTTGGAGAAGGAGATATAATACTAGAGGAATTGATGGTTGTCTTGCAGAATCTATAGCTCTTGTTCTGAAGGAAAATGAGGTAGAATTAGGGTTCCAACCCTGTATAAGATAAAAAGAAAAGAGCTAATGTATTTGGTGATATTGCAATCTTGTTCTTTTGTGATACATGGAGGTTAGGGAAATACCATGGAAAACTTAACTTGATAAGTCTCAAGCTTCTTTTGATTCCTTGCTTAGAAGAAGATTTTTTAAGTTTAGTTGATTTTCCATGGAGGTCTTGGTGCTTGTGTTGATGCAATAGTCAAATACCTAGGGTTTGAGGAATAATCCTAGGATAAACATGTTGACATTGAAACTAGTGCTAGACTTTCCTGAAATTCCATGTTCTTCTATGATGAAAGATGATTAGGGTTTATAAACCCTAACGAGGAAAGCAATTATAGTGTGGACACCTTAATGACAACAATGATAGTTTGGGACTAGCTTCACTTATGGTTTCCAAATATATATACATACATATCATATATATACATATACATACATATCATATATATACATATACATATATTGTGTACTTGGAGATTTGAATTTTAGCTTATATTATCTTTATGATTGGGTAGATTCTAGCATTGGTTATGCATGCTAATTTGAGATAATTTTGGGTTGAATTTGTTAAGTAAACTTTAATGGTGTTTATTTTGTTAGATATCCTAAGTGAAAACCTTTGGATAGGTCATCATGCACTTGTGTAGGACATCAAGATGATGACTAAGGAAAATCCTATGAAAGAAAAGGAACTTGCTAGCCAAAATGACCCTTCAAACCATGATTGTACACCCAAAGAGAACATGTCGCTACCAAATGAAGGATCAATAGGGATGACAAGATAGGAAGTGAGTGGATAAGATAGGAAGGAAATGAAGTGACCTTAGGCTATGATAGGTGGGTAAGAAGGCTATTAGGGCTTCCCTAAATAGGATATTACCTGTCAGGGTTTCCTCATTGATTATAAATCCTAGGTTATGCATGCTAACCTTTAAACTTCAGTTAGGGTTAGGGTTTCCTCGTTGATTCTAAACCCTAGGTTATGCATGCTAAACCTTAAATCATTAAAATTGAAACAAGTACAATAGATCATTAAAATTGAAAGTGCTCAATAGATCATTATAGAAGACACATATTCATGAGCTTGTTTTATTTTTTATTTGTCCAGGAAGAACAATTTTTATGGGATATTATCAATATGGGACATTTTCATTTCAATTATGCATGTGGTTGAAGCATGTTAGTGGTTTTGATGGGACGTTATCATCATATCGTACAAATTGAACCTCTTTTGCAATCGACATACATTGAAATAGACCCCAATCAATCCACTTTTCATGAAGATAGGACTGTCAAATTAAGAATGATTTCCATCCAAGTCAAAATGATTATGATAGTCCAAAACACTAATATCCAGCTTGCCAAAATGAATGTATAATCGCAAATGCAAGTACTAATGATAAACAAGAGTTGAAATGGCACTTTGAATTAGTGAAAGGTACTGTCAAAACAAAAGTATTTCCAGCCAAGCATTTAGCATTATGACATTCATATATTTCACTTTTTAGCTTGTCAAGACAAAGGTACAATATTTTTAAGTAAACATCAGTGATAAACAATTTTATAAGTGCCAAGTTTTCAAGCCAATGGGACTCTTAAACCAAATCAAATTTCCAGTCAAGTAAAATTTCTTATGATAGTCCAAGATGTAATTTCCAGTCAAGTAAAATGTCTTATGACAGTCCAAGATGTAATTTCCAGTCAAGTAGGAATGATAAGAAGTATATTCACTTGGATTTTGATGACACAATGACTTTCAAGCAATTCAAGGCATTTTCTAGTATTTTTCCAAGTTATGGATGTTTATATACCACTGTCAAATTTGTTTAAGTATGGATGGGAATGATTGTTTATATGCAGTCCCTTTAGGGTGTCTTTGTGCCACTTTAAATTGGTTTATGGAAAAATTTGAGGTGAGGTGTTAGTGAGTAAGATAGGAAGCCAAGGAAGTGACCTTAGGCTATGATAGGTGGGTAAGAAGGCTATTAGGGCTTCCCTAAATAGGATATTACAGTGAAGAAGTTAGGGTATCGTAGGATGAGTTAGTGGTGTTCTAGGGCTATCCAAAATGGATATTATAGTCAGAGATATATGGAGAGCCGTGAGGGTCTAAGTAGTGTGGAAATGAAAGGAATAAGCCTTGTTTTAGAGAGAGCGAAAGGTAGGAGTCTAAGGAAAGGGTTTTAGCAAGGGTTAGGATAGAATATAGTGGTTTAGGTGTGTCTTATGGCTTCCTAGTAGGTAGTATTATAGTCTAGTTTGATAGACAATTCTAGGGTTAGTAAAGGTTAGAAAATGGAGTAGAAGGCCTATTGATATGGACAAGGCAAGTCCAAAACACATGTAAGATGAAGATGAGCCATGTTTTACTTATTTTACTATGGTTTATAAAAGGAGTGCTCATGAAGCTCTGACCCTGGCTTATGTGAAGTAATCCATGCTTAATCTTTGAAGTATTTCATTTGATTAGTCTATAAAGAATATGTGACATATGACTACAATCCTAGGCATGCTCATATACAAACAAAAAGGTACTTTATAAGAGGCCACAAGAGATGGTTAGGTAGGGTTGGTGTTAGGATTTCCCTCCTAGGTTTAGGGTTTCATCATTGATTCTAAACCCTAGGTTAAGCATGCTAACCCCAAAACACTGTTTGGGTCAGGGTGTCCTCATTGATTATAAATTCTAGGTTATCATGCTATCCTTTAAACTTCATTTAGGGCTAGGGTTTCCTCATTGATTCTAAACCCTGGGTTATGCATGCTAACCTTTAAATCATTAAAATTGAAACTAGTACAATAGATAGTTAAAATTGAAAGTGATCTACAATAGCATAACAAATATGTATGTATTCAATGAGAGTAAGAAATGTCAACTTCATCTTCAAATGATATGAATTGCCAAGTTTATCAAAATCAATGTTTTCCAAGTACATGTAACAAATGCAAGCCATAAACAGTCATGTTCAATATGATTCTCAACTCATCAATACTATGAAATTTCTAGTCAATCAAATGGTAAGAGAAGATCATTCCAATATCAATTTCTAGCTTGCAAAATGAGACAATAATTACTATGTAAATACCAAAGGAAAACAAGTGATTTCTATTGCAAATTGGACAATGAATAAGACTGTAGGTGTTAGTATGTTGGTTCAATATGAGTTAGGGTTCTATAGGAGTTAGAGTTCAATTATCATTGTTATTGTACATGTTTATGCATTTGTGTATTTTTTTGTTAACTAACCTACAGTGTTAAATTTTTTATGCATTTTATTGTGAACATATAGACTTTATTGCTTCGTCAACAATAAGTATTGCAAGTGCATCAACTGCAAACTACTACTACATTCGACATAATGTATACAAATCTGTAATAAAATTCAAAGTAATATAAAGAATTACAAAATGATATATTAATATACAAAAATTTCCAATCATATACGGTGGTAGTGAAAAAGGGAACATTGTTCCCAATGTCTATACAATGGCAAGTCGTGTCGTATACAAAATATGGAAACTCATGCCCTGTACAAAATATGCCTTCTCCTTCCCTATTCAAAATATTCCAACTCGTGCCAAAATTCCACTTCATGGCTAGTGTACATAGGAGGGTCTCTCAATCCTCCTACCCACCCTCGGAGCTCCTAGGTGAACCTCCAAAATCGATATTCCTCTTCTTTGAGCTAGAGGAAGCTCAGTTATTCTGGCCACTTTGACCACCTCCCCTTGGGCTATGAAACGACAATAATCAAATGTCAACTCCTACAGGAAATTATATAAGTATAAAACACAATTTAAAAATAAAAATTATGTTTTCAAATTTTAAATATCTCACTTGAGACAAGACCGTAAGTCGTGAGTGGGAAACCCTCCTCCATGATCCAAGTCTCTCGGAAATGCCACCCTACAACATTTAAATAGTAAGGTAACTCATACAATTTACTGCCTATGCTAATTTTTGTTAATATTGCAGAATATTTTCATAAACTAATCAGTATCACTATGAACACAATAGGTTGGTCCTAGGGGCTGGTAGGTGGAGTAATCGATTGGTCCTCAAGGTTGGAAGGTGGAGTAGTGGGATGGAAAAATGGATATGAAGCTAGGATGGATGGCATAGCAAAGGATGTAGCCACATCGACGTTGGCTACAACACTAGGGGGCACAGTGGGAGAGGGCATGCATTGAAGTGGGCGAAGCGGTGATGTATGTCAATAAACGACAACTGGTTATAGAATGGAACAAGCCACCTTGGAAGAGGAAATGAGGGTGGTGGGGGAATATGGGGGAGGCATATGAGGTCTAGGTATTAATCTATCACAGTAATCTAGGGACTAAACACAAGTCTCATCAAATATTAATAACAATAAGTCATGAAAATGGTGTAATTGGGCTATAGAATGAGTAGTCTCTCTATATATTCACAAAAAGAATGAGTAATACAATACAAGATCATGCTGCAAACATGAATGACAAAGAAATTCAAATTCCCAAGGAGGTAATTTGAATTGAATGAGTGAGTCTAGCTTAAGTGAATGTAAGCCATAGTCAACACTCAAGTTAACCACCATTCAAAACCCTAATTGACTCAACTGAGCCCTAACTGAAGTTGGAGTGCAATAAATGACTGAGTCTAACTGAAAGTAGGTCAGACACATGTCACAGCAAACCAACCAACAACTAGTAGCGCATCAATGACTCCAATGAACCCCAATGAGGTTAACTTAAGTGTAACTGAACATCAGAAGTGGTTGGAGGCGCCTCTGTTGACTCCAGTTCATTAAATAATCAATTTAATGATGGAGGGCGCCTTCATTTCTCTCTTTAACTGATTGTAACCATCAATTATAAATATGGGGCATTAATGACACTTAGATCACTCCTGGAGTTCTCGAGTTAGCCTCCCCGAATGTAGGAGAAGGCTAAGTTAGCCTCCTTGACTGAAGGTAGGCATGGATGTGATCTCGCTGATGTCATCTAGTGCTCCTCTGATGTTAATTAAGTCAATAATACTTAGGATAGTGGTTTAACTATGCCAAATTGACCAAAATGATTGTGTAAGGTGGTAAATGTCTCCAACACCCGCCCTTAAGCTATAGTCAGGCGGAGTAGAAAACATAAAATTCATAAAAATGCTAGGGCCCTGGAAACTAAGGCCATAGGTTACCCTGTACAATGCTGAAATTGAAACAATGCTCAAAAACAAACTAAGTGAGGAAAAGACAGAAAACCCAGTGGGAAAAACCCCCCCTTAAGATGAACACTGAAAGTAGTCTGAATCACCCTGATGAACTCACCCCCAACAGTGAATGGAGGTAAGTGAAATTCTTTTCTAAAAATCTCTTGGTGAAGATGTCTGCAATCTGCTCATCAGTCGGGTAGTATTGCAAAATGGTGGTCCTATCATGCACTAGCTCCCTGATATAGTGCATGTGGATCTCTACATGCTTGGTCCTCTGCCTAGTAACTGGATCTGTGGATATCTTAATAGCACTTTGATTGTCACAAAAGAGGACAGTGGACAAAGTACTACCAAGATCAAACTCTGAAAGAATGCCTTGCAACCAAACTACTTGGATGCAAGCATTCACCGCTCCTCGATACTTGGCCTCTGCTAAAGATAATGCTATGGAATCCTGATTTTTGCTAGACCAGCAAATGGGGCCACCACCAAACATGAATACATATCCAGGAGTGGACTTCTTATCAATAGAATCACCTGCCCAATCGAAATTTGTGTATCCAACCAGCTCTAGCTCGGAGTCTGCAGCATAGTGAATGCCATAGGTCCTGATTCCTTGAATATACTGGAGGATCCTCTTGGATGCCTTCACATGTAGCATTCATGGCATAACAGATATTAGGCCTGATAATGTGTCAAGTATAACAAGATACCAATCAGTTGTCGATAGATAGTGCAGTCCATGTGAGGTGTGTTTTTTCCTTCTTCAAGGTTGATCCCTGAAAGGAAAGGGAATGGTGAAGGCCTACATTCATCCATGTTAAACTTGACTAACAGGTCTGATATGTATTTGTACTAAGTGACCATTATCCCATCATAATTTTTCTCAATTTTGAGCCCCAAAAATTGTTTTAGGAGCCCCAAATCACTCATTTCAAAGGCATTGTGGAGAGCAGTTTTGATGGCTGAAATGGAAGCAACTGTGCTACCTGTGATCAGTAAGTCATAAACATATAAAAAAATAATAATCAAATTACCATCATACTGCTTTAAATACACATTTGTATCTTATCTACACTTTTGGAAGTTTTGCGAGAGAAGGAAGGCATCCATCTTGGAATACCACTCTCTTGGGGCCTGTTTTAACCCATATAATGACTTCTATAGCCTGAAAACCAAAGATGGATCAGAGATGTAGCCCTCAGGCTGATTCATTTATATCTCCATGCAGAAAATATGACTTAACATCCATATGATGCACTTCCCAGTGCTTAGATGCCGAAATTGCCAAAACTAGGCGGATGGAGTCCATTTTTGCAACTGGTGCAAAGGTCTAATGGTAGTCCACACCTTGGACCTGAGAGAAACCTTTTACCACCAGCCTTTCCTTATATTTTTAGGTGCTTCCATCAGTAGAAACCTTGGTCCAAAACACCCACTTGCATTGAACCAATTTCCTTCCCGGAGGAAGAGAAACTAGCTCCCAAGTAGTGTTTTTCTGAAGAGAATTCATCTCTTCATCCATGGCAACTTGCCATCTCGGATCCTTTTGAGCATGGTAATAGGATTTTGGGTCTGAAATAATCATAAAATATAAATTTTCGGACAGAAAATTATCAAGACAAGAGAGCGCAATACCTGCTCTTTGGAAATTAGATTGGGTTCTCCTTGGATCATCTGGATTTCCAATGTTATCTCCTGCGAAGGAGAGTGTCTGTCGGGCCCATGTGGGAAGATGATTTTGTACTTCAGGTTCTGATTCATCATCTGATGTTTGCTTCACACTGATATCAGAAATCAGAGGATCCAAATCAGGGTCATCACCCCCAATTTCATCATCCAAATATTCAGTAGAATAGTAAGGAAAATCAATAGTTTTCTCCTTCACTAGTTCCACCTCCTGAAGAGGCTCATCAAACTTGACACTCCTTTTGATGATGATCTATTTTGTTTTCATATCCAGCATATTGAAGCCTTTTCATTGATTAGGATACCTAATAAACAGAAATTTGATACTTTGCAGTTGCAAAGCCCTTCTTTTATCAAGTGGAATCCGGGCCCATGTAGTGGACCCAAACACCCATAGGTTCGACACATGCGGCTTGTGTCCGAAGTATGATTCAAAAGGGGTCTTCCCTTTCATGGATGAGTGTGGAACCCTATTTTGAATGTATGTTGCAGCATGCATGGCTTTATCCCACAAATTTTCAGCCAACTTCTTTGATTCCAACATACAGGTGGTCATCTCCTTGAGAGACCGATTCTTCCTTTCCGCTACTCCATTCTGTTGAGGAGTGTATGGAATTGAATGTTGGACCTGAATACCACTTTGGGAGCATATGTGCAGAAAATCATTACTAACATACTCCCCACCATTATCAGTTCTCAAGATCTTGATCTTAATCCCAGAGGCATTCTCGATCAAGGCCTTTAGTTCAGAGAATTTTTCACATACTTCAGACTTCTTTTTGAGAAAGAAGACCCATGTGTACCTTGAAAAATCATCAATACAAGTCAAAAGATACCTTGATCCATTCATGGATGTGACAGGCACCAAACCACTGATATCAGAATGTATCAGCCCCAATATTCATGTAGCTTAGTTTGCCTTCCCCTGATCGTACTTGTGCTCAGGGTGTTTTCCAACCACACAGCCCTTGCAAATTCCAATGGTTTCCTTGATGACTGAGAGGCCTTCAACCATGGATTTTTTCTATAATCGCTCCAAATATTTGAAATTTATATGGAAAAACCTTCCATGCCACAACCTACTAACTTCATTTCCATGAGTTAGCAGAGCAGTGGGCTTTGCATCCACCACAAAGTGGGAGAACTCATAGGATTTTGCATGATGGTTTGCAAGGCCTTTAGCAATGAGTTTCCCGGATGCAAGTTCCGTTATCTCAACATAATTTGGGATGAAAGAAACTCTCTTAGGAACTCCTGTATGTGTCATTTGATAGACACTAAGGAGATTTAATGCCAAAGACGGTACATACAAAACATTTGAAAAATAGCCATTCTCAATATCAACCGTACCTTATCCTTCTGAAATGATGGTGGAGTAATATCCTATGTGGATGGGGATGGATTTTCCAGTATCCAAGGATGAAAAGGAGTCTCTTTCAGACATCATGTGGTTCAAATCTCCAGAATCAATCAAGAGTGCTTTGGACTTTGAAGTGCTTGCCATGAGGGCATGACCTTTTTCATGCTGTGGTTCCTGATCTTGCTGATCTCTCCTCCGAAATATTTCCGAAATATTGATGTGATTTCTCTCAAGGAGAGAGGTAGATTCATCAAGCTTCTTCTTCATGTAGGAATGTTCAGGGTGGAATCCCTTCCCGCAGTATGAACACTCGAATTTTTCCTTTCCATGATGCCCTTTTGCTTTGTTCTTCCTTGAGCCAAAAGGCTCATCATGCTGTTGGTTTTCAGCTTTAGGCTTAGGAGCTTCAAATTTAGTTTTTGGGTTCTTCTGCTTCTTTCCTTTACCCTTCAAATCTTTGGGCCTCAATACATGTAGGGCTTGATCACGGGAGGATATGATGATCCCCATCTAGACAAGCTTATCCTGTTCACTTGTTAGGGACTCAATGAAGGCATTGAGTGTAGGCATCTTCCATCTAGGGATTGTGAGCTTCCCTGCATGGAATGTAGAGACAAAAACTGAATAATCGGCTCCAAGTTTGGAGAGTATGGTGAGGATGTAGCTCCACTTTGCATTGCTTCAAGAGTAAGACAATGTGCTTGAACTTTGTAAAAAAGTCATTCAAGGTCTCGAAATTGGAAGGATGGAGAGACATCAATTCATTTTTGAGCTGGTAAACTCTCAAATCATCCTGCTTTCCATATAGGGTTTCCAATTTGTCCCAAATTTCCTTTGGAGTCTTCAATCCCGAAAGATGGAAAAGAAGATCCCAGAAAATAGAGAGGCGCAATAATCCAAATGCTTCATCCTTCTTGTTCAAGAATCTTGATTTGTCTATAGCAGTACCAGGCTCATCTTTAGTGTCCATGGTGACTCTATAGAGTCCTCTGGCACGTAGCTAGATCTCTATGTCTCATTTCCATGAGTGGAAATTGAACGGAGTCAAAAGATCTACTGAAGAGGCCATCTGAATCTGCTGGAGCGAATGCTTCACCTGTAGAAAACCTGAAAATCACAATAGAAAGGGAAATTTAAGGTCGAACATCCTACACATTTTAGGCTTTCATCACACCCATCATAGTCAATCAAGCAAGCTTGATCAACAAGTTCTTTAGTTGGGGTATTAAGCGGTAAGCCTTGGCTTCTAGTGCAGTGCTAGATTTTTGAGCTATTGCTCAATTTTCATGCAAGATCTGTCAAAAAGCTCGTTTTTGAGAGATTTGAGCTTCATCCCGCCATGAGCTCTAATACCATATTAATCTGTCACAATAATCTAGGGATTAAACAGAAGTCTCATCAAATATTAATAACAATAAGTCATGAAAATGGTGTAATTGGGCTACATAATGAGTAGCCGCTTTGTATACTCACACAAAGAATGAGTAATACAATACAAGATCATGTTGCAAACATGAATGACAAAGAAATTTGAATTCCCAAGGAGGTCATTCGAATTGAATGAGTGAGTCTAGCTTAACTGGATGTAAGACATAGTCAACACTCAAGTTAACCACCGATCAAAACCCTAATTGACTCAACTAAGCCCTAACTGAAGTTGGAGTGCAATAAATGACTGAGTCTAATTGAAAGTAGGTCAGACAAATGTCACAGCAAACCAACCAACAAGTGGTAGTGCATCAATGACTCCAATGAAGCTCGATGAGGTTAACTGAAGTGTAACTGAACATCAGAAGTGGTTGGAGGTGCCTCTGTTGACTCTAGTTCATTATATAATCAATAAATAATCAATTTAATGATGGAGGGCACCTTCACTGCTTTGTTTAACTGATTGTAACCATCAGTTAGCAATATGGGGCATTAATGACACTCAGATCACTCCCGGAGTGCTCCAGTTAGCCTCCCTGAATGTAGGAGAAGGCTAAGCTAGCCTCCTTGACTAAAGGTAGGCATGGATGTGATCTAGTTCATGTCATCTAGTGCTCCTCTGATGTTAATTAAGTCAATAATACTTAGGATAGTAGTTTAACTAGGACAAATTGACCAAACTAAGTGTGTATGGTGATAAATGTCTCCAACACTGGGATGGGGTGGAGGGATGGGTGAATGTGGATGGATGGTGTAATGTGGTAGGAAGGGGAAGGGTGGAAGCATGGGAAATTTCAAGGGAGGGGGTGGATGGGTGGGGTGGGGGGGAGTGAGTGAATATGGGGGAGATGGATGGAAGTATTGTGGTGGATGGGTGGGGAAGGAGGGAGTGAGTGAAAGCTGTGACGAAGAAGGGGGAGTTGCATGGAAGTGTGGTGGTAGATGGGAGGCAAGGGATGGATGGAACAGGGTGGGGAGGGACGCAGGGAAAGGGACATGTATTCCAAGGGCTACACCTGGCATATATGGTGGGAAAAAGGCAGTCAATGGAGAGATAGTGACACTAAAATGCCTATGTACTATGACCTACATACATATTCATGGCCTCATATATTAGTACATAAAAAATATAACTATACAAATATAAGCCATCAAAACTGAAATTAAATTTATACCTTGTTACAAGATACCTGCTCACAAGGGGATATGCTGATCCCCGGTGGGGATGGATGGTCACTCAATTCTGCAGACACCTGTTCATTTGCACAAAAATATTTAGATTCAATTACTAAATATTAACTACATTGCACAACAATATTAACTACTAACATTAAATTTAATTACTGAAAGAAAAGTACATGTGTGTATGGTGTCGTGATGTCCTCTGCAGCTGCCATGGCTCCCTCTAGGTTGAAGGAACCAACATCCTCCCAACTAGGTGTTGGAGACTTAGCACTGAATAGCTATACATTAAAAATAATCAAGTCATCAACATATGATTCTAAGATAAATTTATTATAAATTATGAGATTGCATAACGTATAATCAATACTTGAACATTAAATAAAGAAATAACTAACCTGGTGTAGGTAGCTCTCTGTGGCATGCTTCTGCATGGGAACCTAGCATGGATTCCCACAATGAGAACAATGATGTGGAACTGGTCCTGTCGAGCTGGATGGATCATCCTGGCTACCATTTGTAGCTTCTCTTGCTTTCCCACCACCTGTAGACCTTGCAGAAGTGTGTCTCTCAGGGTGGTCCTACTCTCTCTACGAGGACATAGCCACAAATGTGGTATGCCTGAGAAGGTGCCATGTGGCATGTCTAACAGACTCATGGATCTCATCTAGCCCTCTATCTAACCCAAGGGGTTGAGGAAGTGGGTTTGGCTCTTGCCTAGGTGTAGGAGGTCCTCTGAGTGGGTTCCAGTGAGCGTGAGGTTGTTCTTGGGATGAGCCAAAACTAATGCCTTGGAACTTGGTGATGTTGAAGTAGTTCACATGGAACCCTAACAAAACTCAGCCCATAGTTTCCTAAGAAAATACGGTGGGACCTCGACATTGTTGCATGGAGGCTTGTCAAAAACCATGAACCATGTCTTCCTCCAGTTTTCTCTCCATGGTTGGTAATTACACCAGTCCATGCAAACTCACCTCTTCCTCACATATGGAGGCTGTCCTATTCTCGGATTTGTAAATTTGCTCCACAGTTGGGTTTTTATGATATTTAGATTTTTTATATCCTCTTTGGATATACCAGTGCCATAATTCTCTCTCATTTGATCCCAATATTCGCTCAAACTAGTCATCTCACTGTGGGAAATGTTGATAGATTCTATTATGTTTTGTACAACATGGCGAGGGAAACCTGAGAGGGTTCCCTGGTGTTCTTCAGTTCATCACTCAAAATTCTTAATTGGTTTAAATCCCCAATGTAATTCATCTTTAGGGTTTTCTTTGTTTAATTCGGGGTTTAGGTCCTCTGATTGGTTTGTTTCATTCCTTTCTTGGGATGGTTGATTGGTATTTGTCATTGTGTTTAGGTAATTTGTACCTGCAATATCAAATTTTTTCCATTTGAATTGATTTTCATTTTTTTTTAATTTTGTATTTTATTTGAAAAATAATAAATGAACATTGAAATAAACAAAAAAAATTACATTCCTACTCCATCTACCTTACTCCAACGTCGTGGATGTCATTTTAGGCAAGTTGGACACTTCCGTTGGGCTCCTTGGGGGTCGTTTTCGCCTCCTTACGTTCTTGTGGGTGGGTTGTGAACAAAAAAAATTGTTCACTATTTTTTTTAAACACAAGGACGCGCGCGCGTCCACATACACGTGCATGCATAGGCATGCGAGCGTGTCATTAGAGGTGCGTGCACGCTCCTATTGTCGACGCTGGCAATCCAGCATGGAGGTTCGCCACTGTCGAAGCAGGAACACGTGCACACATCTAGGAGGTGCATGTGCATTCTTGTTTTTTTCCATTCGCGTGCTCCCATTGCATCATATTTGGGTAGCAGGTTCTTGCAGGCGCCCTTTGAGAAGTCATTCGTATATGTAACTTTGTTGTTTTTAATATTCAATAAAATTTATGTAGTTAGTATATATTATTTAATAGCTATTTAATGTGGAAAGAAAAATCATACACTTTGATCTAAAATATATATTTGTAGAATTATTATTATTAATCAAGCCAATTTTGAATGTTGTTTTACCATTTAATTTGAAAAATTATGCACTGGATTTGGAAAATAAATCTAACACATCTCATACCTCTAGTTTTAAGTTATTACATTTAATTTTATAGCATCGAAAATAATCATTATGCAAAGGGAACAACCCTGCTACTTGTTAGTGTTCCAATGTTCGTAATGTATATATCTTTTTGTAGTAACATTTATAAGGGCATCATATTGTATTTGTTTGAGAGTGAAATATATATCTTTTTATTTTCTCTTTTATTTCACATAATTAATCTATAAACAAACAATAATTATAATAAAATATTATTTTATTATGGTAAAATGATGAGCTAAAATTTAATCATAAGAACGCATTAAAAAAAATACAATATTTAAGATTGAAAATGTAATTTCTTTCTTTTGCAAACCATACTATGTAATTTAGGTAATTTATTTCTTTTGCAAGTTATATTATGTAATTTAATGTAAGGTAAGACATATTTAAGCCAATAGGATTATATATCTTAGAATTTTGGGATGGACTACCATTGTAATGTCCAGGTTGATTCTATGGGCATCCTCCAAAATTCAAAATTAACAATTTAAAAAAAATAAAAAATAGCTTATTTAAAACATGATAATTAAAGTTCATGATAGTTAGAAAAAATAATTTTCAACTTCAACTATTAGATTATTAGATACAACTATTCGATTATTAGATGCAACTATTAGATTATTAGATACAACTATTTGATTATTAGATACAACTATGAGCTTAACTCCATTCATGATACAACTACTAGCTTAACTTCAACTCCAATCACCACTTTTGCTCGAAGTGTAATTGCTGATGTATTAACTTTTAGATTAACTATTAGATACAACTATTAACTTAAGTCGTGTGATTTTACAACTATTAGCTTAACTTTAGCTCTAATCACATTTATATTGGATAACTATTAGCTTAGCTATTAGATAAAACAATTAGCTTAACTCCAATCATTCTACAACTATTAGTTTTAACTTAATCTCTAACCACTGTTATATTGGATACCTATTAGATGAATTTGTAACTGTACTCCAATGACTCCATCTCTTAACTTTATAAGTCGACCTTTTTTGAACCATGCACCACCCAATAAACTTTCCATTTGGTAGTCTAGAATCATGAGAACAATCATTGAACACCCATAGACAACAAGTGAACATATTAGTAAAAAACATTTTTTAGGAAAAAAACATTATCAATGTGTCAAATATATCCATCTCGGCGTGTTCCGAACATATTAATCTTATTAATATGGTTGTTGGTAGTTTATAAACCTCTATGTTAAAATTGATAAATTTTAAGTGTTAAATTGAAATAGGAAATTGTTTCAAAATGAGTAGTCTGCAATGTAAGAAATTTAGCACTCTCATAAAGTATTCTACTCAGTTATTTACAATTTTTTTGATTCAAGATTCTTTGATTGGAGGTTGATCCACTCATAAACCCAAGTACAGTTCATCTCGTAAATTCGATCAGTACCCATACCCCTTGAATCTTATGATAACCAAAAGGAATCGTAAACCTGAGTACACATACCTAAACCTGGCCCATGATAACCAAACAAGATTTTAAGTAAAATCAATTATTTTTATTTTGCTCTATGTATCATAACAATTTCTTGAGTAAAAGTATTTTATTTCATTTCTTTTAATGTTAATTTGGAAATAATGGTAGATAGAATTGAGTAGACAAACTATTAAGAATTATAATCTCAATGGTCTACTATGGTCAATAGTGCATTATTTAGTTAGTTGAGTAGTTGATTTTGTCACCTTATCTTGATTAGTGACCCATAGTATTGTCCCATGGCATTGTTCTAATTTAATCCTATAAACACTTGACAAAGAAGACAATGAATATGTCCATTGTGTGTTCCATCATCTTTTGCTTCTCTTCTTTAATCTTTAACATGGTATTAGAGAGTATGGCTTGATCCAGTCCCTTTTGTCTTGGGTAAGTATTTTCACAAAGTGGAAATCAAACACATCCATATCCAATCTTACATTTGCAGGTTTTTCATCTAGACGGGAACACATCACATATTCATCTATTTTTTTGGTGTAGCACTCTTAATGTTGAGCCAAAATATTGGACAATGTTCCAACATTTTTCAAAGGAAGATGGTAGAATATTGAATCTTGAATATGGATATACAAGAAGCACAGTCAAAAGATCATGAAGAGGTAAGAATTATGTTAACACCAATACGACCATGGAAAATATTTGATGGAGATAATTATGATCCATTGGATATGGAAGTAAGAAGTTTGTTAAGGTCACAAGATTTGTGGCATTTCATAGTTGAATAGGATCCCATTGATCCATATTCATTTAAGGCTTTTTCTAAGTTCCAAAAAGAAAGAAGGCAAGTTGTTTCCTTAAGTCTCATATAAGACAATATAGATTATTCCATTTTTCATTACATTGTAGAAGCTGATACTCCAAAAAGAGCATGGGATATACTCAAAGAAGTGTTTAGTGAAGAGGAAGACAATCTAGAAGACTGCGTTTATGAAACAAACAATGTTGATCCACGTATGTTTGACATTGAAAACAAACCTGTCAATGTTGCAGTAATTAGTGATGTGAGTGATAGTCTCTCTCATAAAGACATAGTTGATAGAAGCATAGAAGCTACTACATCTACTATGAATGAGAAATAGACAGTTGATAGCAACATAAAATAAACACCAACATACAAGAACTAGAAAACCATAAGTTTGAGGGAGATCTATGAGCATACTCCTAGTATAGATGAACAACTTCGATATGCTTTGTTTTCTTCTCAGCCCACATTTTTTGAGGAAGCACTAAAGGATGCACATGGATACATGAAAATGAAGAATTCAATGAGAATGATGAAGTAACTACCATTGATGAGGAACATGAAGATGTGAATGCTCTCCAAGAAGAGATGAAATTTATTCATATTTTTTTTTGATAAAATTTGTGAGTGTACTGGTAAAATAGGCAGCAAAAAAATCCACATTGAAACAAAAGAAGACGACTTGCACTATGTTCAAGAAGATAAAGAAGATGTTGAGGAACATCTACTTAGAATAAATACCTAGAAGACAAAGAAGAAGAATCCCAAGACTTATACATCAAGGAAGAAAGTAAAGCTAAATTTTTTGAATGAAATGTAAGCCTAGCTGAGACATAGACCAGTAGGAATAGTTTTGCATTCATAGTTCTAGTAATATTGTCCTATTTGAGATTAAGGGGGTTTGTTAAGAATTGTAATCTCAATAGTATAGTATGGTCAATAGTTCATTAATTACTTAGTTGGTTGAGTATTTGATTTGGTCACCTTATCTTGATTAGTGACCCATAGTATTTTCTTGCCCATGGTATTGTTGTGTTGTAATCCTATAAATACTTGACTCTAATAATGAAATGTAAATCAATATGCCCATTGTGTGTTCTATCATCTGCTTCTCTTCTTTAATCTTTAACACAAACAACCTCCAAGAGGATGTCAAGGAGGCATTATGTGATTAAATTGCAAATTTGTAGATACTTCACCATATGGATTATGGAGAATAAATTGTGTCGAGGGGTGAAATTTGGTTTAATGTTATGGTGATGGTATTGGTATCAGTCATAGTGAATGCATTAATCATGTGTGGAAGATGGATTCTGAGAGGGATATGATTTTATTTTAGGTTATTATGGATTGCTTTAAAGGTCATTGTGAAATTTTGTGGCCAATGTGGTCTTTGTCTTTGATGTGGGAGGTTTGATATGGGATTTGAGAATCGATCTCAGACTTTTGAATCATTGAAAGCATTGGTTTCTTGGTGTTACCACCTAAGTTGTACTTAGTGGTTTTTTATCAAGTGATCCTAGTGAACCAGACAAATATTTTTTGTTCGGACTTTAGAAGACCTTCGGAAGTGCTTGTTGTACTATATCACATGTTCATAACCCATGAGGGAATTGTAATAAATGTTCTAGCATGATAGTGTCTGTAAAAGACTCGATCTGTTAGACTTTATTTGTCAATCTGATCAGCCCAAGGTGTTTTTTCCCTTGGTTATTATTGGTTGTTGAATAAACGACTAATAATTTCTGACTTTTTCACTTAATACCTCAAAAGTTGGGGTGGTTGGCTTGGAATTTAGGCCTATTGAGGTTATCAGAGTCTATGTGTCAATGTATAAACATGCTAGGCATCATGGCCGAGTCATATGAACATGTCTAAGTCCCCCTAGGTTTTTATTTTTTTAAATTTTAATTTTTCCACAAAAACTTAGGCTATTTTTTAATAGTCTAATTGGAAAAAATGGTTTTGTAATAAAAGTTCACCAAATAATCAGTTTCAGTCATGGGGGTGCTCATTTTCAGGCTAAGAGCACCATGTAAACCCATAGACCCACTATTTTCAAGTTTTGAGTGATTTTCCATCACTCGAGTCAGAAAACCCCAAAAAATCAATTATTGATTATTTTAATTAATAAATTGATGAATAATGGAGCAAATCCAAAATCCTAGATCAATGGATTCTCAACTGATTTGATTGAAATCAGTCTCATCAGCACCAGATTGATTGGAACTGACAAATCCTTAATTGAAGGAGGTGATCTAGGTGGATCCGTAGTTGAACTTCAACTTCCTTTATGGGGAATTGTGCCCTCTCTCTCTCCTCCACACGTGTGGGCTCTTATGGAGTCTCTATGGTTGATGATTCAGTCAGTAGGTTGATGTGTCAGCTCAATCAACCCCCCGATTGACAAGTAGAGTCAGTGGAAGCTCAGTTCAGCTTCATATCAGGCATTGATAGACTCTCCTTCAGCTGCAATTATCTATCTCCTTGGGATTTACACCCTCTCTGGGCTGGGGTTTCAAATTATGTATAAATAAAGCATGGCTGCCTCCTTTCTGAGTTAGTTAGAGTTGGATTGAGGAGCCATTGCTGTTGTAATACTATGTAATATCTTTTTCTATTGGAATAAAGTGAAGCTTTGGAGGCAAGATGGTGTCATGTCATTGTATGTGTGGATGAGCATTGCCATGTTTCACTGAGGTAACTTGTATCTATGTTCATAATTTGTTGATTGTTTGTGGATTCATTGCTAAGATTGATAATAAGTTTATTATAATCTTGATAGGAAACGAGTTTTTTAATAAGTTTATTGGCCATCTCTTTCCTTTTTGATGCATGTTTAGAGATCTAGATTCAACAAGTTTTATAATTTTATATGCATGTTATTCTGAAATCTCTATGTATGTATTAACCGGATCTCACAAGTATTTTGGCAAGTCTTTGGACTCAGTTGCAGGTTCCTATCTTGGAGAGTATGATGATCTAGTTTGATTCTTCACTTTCTCCAAAACCATTCAAAGGCATAGTCCCTCAACATTCCACCGGAAAGCTCCATGGTTGATCATGAAGGCTTCCAGTAACAAATGCTTTTCTTTTCCTCTTCCTCCTTCAATTTTTTCTAAAATCAGTCCGGTTACTTGTTTGCAGCTTTAAAATTGTTTAGATATATAAATTTCAGAGTTTATTTTACAGATATCTTGCTGCCTTTAATCTCATAAACTATATCTCATTCCTAAAAGAAAATTTACAAGAATTCTAGATCTAGTTTTAGGGAAAATTGTCATTTTTCAAGGCTGTGAAAGTAGATCTAAAGCTTGTTGAATGCATGGTTGTTTCCTTAGAGTATAAAAGTTTATATTCAGAAATTTAAGTGCTTCATATTTTCTGACCCCAAAGCAGGCCAAGATCCCAAGGAAATCTCTCTTTCCTTGGTTCCTTTTCCGCTTCTTTAAAAACTAGTTTTAACTTAGAATTTTTGGGTAAAACGTTTGTTAATCCAAAAGTACTTTCAAAGTACTTTTGGGCATATTTAAATATGATAATATTGCTGGTTTTTAGCAGGTGTAACAGAAAAGAGGAGGAGGCACTGTCCAAAAAGCATTGTTGGACCATTCGAAACCCCCCAGGGGGTCTCCGTCTTCCCAAAATTTCAAATTTTTGCAATTTGTAAAAATTTGGTCTCATTCCATATAAGGACCAGGTGGATTAATTTTAGTTTTCTGATATTTTAATTGATTCTAATAAAAATAAAAATCTTTTCGAATAGGCTCTTTCGAGCTTGTTCACCATCCCCCCTAGGGGATCCTCGTCTGTTTCACTTTTTTGCATTTTTCCCCTTTTTTCTATTCTAGTTTAGTATTGACATGCAGGATTGTATACTTTGATAATATTTTTCATCATTCCATATTTTCAATTCAAAAGTAATCATACTACTTACCCCATGACTTCCCGATTGACCCACAAGGGGAAAGAGATGCGTGGTAGGACTAATTAAGAAACCAGTGTTGTGTATCTTTAATTCCATTTTCATTAATTGTTTTAATAATCATAATAAAATCAACCCCTCCTTGATTCCCCGATTGAGGTCCACTTGGACCAAAAGAGGTTCCTAAAGGGTTTTATTTTTAATAAGAACACCTCTTTTAAAATTTACTAAAACCAACAAAGGCTCCAGTGTGTATGCTATATACTTGGCTGTGGTTCGTCCGATCATTCAATATACATCAAAATCACTTGAGTGACTAGATTAATTATTCTTCACCTCCCGAATTGACAAACCATCAGATGAAAATCCAACGCCTCGAACAAACTGTAAACGGTGGCAAAATACCCAAAGGAGTGGGAACAATTAGAAAGTGACCTCGAAGCACCAATCTCTGGCACACCCTGACGGGTGCATTATGAACAATAGTCTCTGAGACTCCCTTCCAGCCCACAAACCACCTTGCGCGTAGCCATGAAAGATCACTTTTGGACATACTCCAAGTACCCCTTGGGTATATCTGGAGTCCCCTTTTCGCCTAATTTAATTCATTCACATTCCACATTAATTTAAAATCTACCAAGAGACATTTGCAAAACATTCTTTCAAGCGCATGCAAGAACATTATTTTCTCTGTTGACTCCATCCGATCATTCAATCTACATCAAAATCACTTGAGTCACTAGATTAATTAGTCT